>JAIOTZ010002408.1:0-18270 GCA_023374045.1 Limonium bicolor
CCTTAGGATAATCCTTAGGACATTCAGACCACACAATTAACATACCGTTCACAAAGTAACTGCTAGCTTGACAAATTCCTGTTCAGTAGTTCGTTCCCGTACGCTGTTACATTCACAAGCAATACCGGGTAATATTAATATATCTATCCACTAAATATTACAGTACTGTTACTGTAGAGTTTATACTCGTAGTATACTAATTTTTATGTTCTTTATTTCCCCTGTTTATTTAACAGTGGTTTTAGGTAGTTCGTCAGTTCATTATTTTATGTGATCCCCACATGTGATAATGAATTTCCAATTTAAGATATATCTTTATCTCATCAATTATATATCCATAATTATTTCCTCTTATTCCATATACCAAATATGATTTGGTTATCTTATTATAACCACAATTATTTCATAAACTCTATATTATATTCTTTTGGTTATTTTTATCATAACCTCAATTTATTTTATAAGCCTTATTATTCCCCATAATATATCACATTACTTAACTTTAATTCCTTTCTTTATTAAATTACCAAACTAACCTTATAAATTTGATAATTATATTTTGAACACATAATTTTTATAATTTATCAATCAACCACTTTACTTTTACAATTGACCAAATACCCTTACTAACTTTCGGTGATTATAAATTAATCTCACCAACTTTTATAAATTACTAATTAACCATATAACCTTTATAATTTACTAAATACCCATATCAACTTCGGAAATTGTAAAACAATTATATTAACTTTTATAAATTACCATATGACCACAATTATTTTCGGTCTTGACAAATACCTTTCCGTTATTTACAATTTAATCCCAAAACTTTATATAAGTTACATATTAACTTATAACTATAGTTTTAATTCCTAATTATCTTAAATAACCGAAAAGCCCCTTATAATTTTATTAATTATGAATTCGCCCTTTAACCTTTTCGGTTTTGTAAATATATTCTCTATATTTACATTTTAACCCCAAACTTTATATAAGTTACAATTTAACTTATAAATTATAGTTTTAATACTTAATTTTCTTAAAAAATACCAAGTGGGCACTTATATTTTCGTAAACCACCAATTCGCCCCCTTTTAAATTTATTTCACATATTTATTTTATAAATTACATATTCACCCCAAAACTTATATGAACTTAATATTTTATGTCATAAATCATTTTAACTCAAAGTTTTTGGTCAACACTTTGACCAAGACTTAATTTCATAATTAATACTTTTAATATACCCATAAAATCATAAGTAATTCGGTTACACCTCTTATCTTTCCAATAGTTACCAAATAGTCCCAAACTTTATAAAATGTCACTTTAACACTTGTACACTTATTTAAATTCACCAAAATTCATAATATTAATTCCTACCTTATATTATATCATAATTTACTCATTCACATACTTTCTTACCATTACTACTTCATTAATGGTGTGTTACTACATATATATGTATATGTGTATATAGGCATATATATATGTATATATGATTACCATAATCATATAATTAAAACACATTTTTTTTTTGGCTCGACCGGACTTGCGACCGACCTTGCAAGTCCGGTCCATTCCAGTAGGCTACATCGGGTAAAACTCCAGGGCCGACCGACCTTGCAAGTCCGGTCCCAAGGTCGGTCCATTCCAGTAGGTTTCGTATTTGAAAATTTTAGCCCGACCGACCTTGCAAGTCCGGTTGCAAGGTCAGTCCATTCCAGTAGCTTGCATTACCGAAATTTCTCTGGCCGACCGAACTTGCAAGTCCGGTCGCAAGTTCGGTCCATTCCAGAAGGTTTCATCTGCGGAATTTTTCTGGCCGACTGAACTTGCAAGTCCGGTAGCAAGTTCGGTCCATTCCAGAAGGTTTCAGACGGGAGAATTTTCTGGTCCGACCGAACTTGCAAGTCCGGTCGCAAGGTCGGTCGATTCCAGAAGGTTTCCCGTCTTGTAAATCTGGGCTCGACCGACCTTGCAAGTTCGGTCCTAAGGTCGGTCCGGCCTAGTACTTCAGTTTTAAAATCTGTTTTTGGGTGTTTTCTTTACCCATTGTTTCCCCAATCTTTACCAATGTTTCCCCACATGATTTTGCACTATTTACACACTCTAAATCACCTTAATCAATTCTCTAAACTTGCTACTCAATTCCTACCCAACTTACACAAATTCTCCTCATCCCATTTCAACACTTCCATTAATTTTCTTCACACTAATGCTACAGATTTTCACCTCAACTCTTACACTCCAATACTCCCTCAACTAATGCTACTCCTAGCATCTTAAATATATTAACTCTCAACCCAATTCCATCCCATTTACACACTCATGCTAAAATCTGTTACAAGCCACTAAACATCCCTTTTAAACTCTCCAAATACTTCCTCTTCTTAAACAACTTAAGTCTTCTCATTCCTACACAAAATTTGACATGGTTTCCCCTATATTTCTAACATTCTCCACACACTATTTCAGCTCACAAATTCACATTCTCACAACCTGTTTATACAATACATTATCCTCACAATCCAACACTACTACAACACATAAATTCCTGCACACATACACATTCACTACCCAATGTTTTCCCAAGCTTTTACACTTCTTTAAAATACTTCAAAACTGTTACATTATCAATTCTCAATACACTACCACATTACTACTATTTATTACTCAATTCCATACTCATTTCACTACTAAAAACTGTTACAATACAATACGCCAACTAACACAAGGTAAGAGCATTTACCTTGTCTTGCTTTTTTAGTTTTCTTTCCTTCCTTCCTCTTCTTCTTTTCTTCTCCTTTGTTCTCGGTTCCAATGGGTTCACACACACAAAATGCTACAGCCCATAACACATACACAATACCATTTAGCATTCATTTTATACTAACCCTAGAATTTAGGTTTTAGGGTTTAGAAAAGAGTATTACCTTCCAATGAATGGATGAAGTTCTTGATTAGCAAGAGAACAAGATTCCTAGCCCAACAAAAGAGCCAAAATCGGCTGGAACAACAAAGAACCAAGAGTTCAAAACTGAAAATTCTTAAAATGCTAATGAGAGCTAGGAATGATGGATTTTCGAACTTCTTTTTACCTCAAGATGATAAGGAGGTGAAGGTGCTTCTAATGGTGGACTTGAATCTTCAAATGGTGAATACCCCTAAAATCGAAAATGGAGCTTTTGGATTTTTGAAAGGAGGAAAGTGTTCTCCTTTGAAAGGGGATTCTAATGGTGTAATTTTTGTTGGATTTGGAGAAGGTTTGAGTACTCAAAGAGAGGAGAGAAGTGAGGAGTTTTGTGAGCTCTCTTCTTTCACCATGGAAATCGCAAGGTAGAAGAAGAAGGAAGAAAGAAGAATAGAGAGGGGTGGTGTACGTGAGGGAGGGTAGAGAGTAGGAGAGAGAGTCTTCTTTTTCTTTCTTTATTTCTTTGTCCTTTTGTGAGTTAAAGGAGTGAAGAGAGTGAGTGAGAGGGGGGAGAAAAATCGACCGGCCCCATCTACACACACACAAGGATTTTAATTTCCTATTTGCAAAGTGGACACACTAAGTTTGTTTTTTTGCATTCTTACCCCACAACTTCCCGGTTGTTACGGTTTTCACTATCCGGTACCCGTTTTTCGGAATTTTCTCGTTTAATTAACTTTATTGGTTCTAAAGCCCCACTAACATTTATTAGTGGCTATTTAGTTGACCAAAATTGTTACGAGTCTGTTTGACCCGCTTAAAGTCACGTTTTCCCGGTTTCCTCGAAAAACACGCTTTAAGGTTCGTTTATGCTTTTAACCCATTTTAAAGGTCCGTTTTCTTCCGGATTTGTTCCCTAGTACTTATTTTAGTGTAATTAAGCTTTTAAAAATATATTTAGCCTAATTAATCACTGTTTTTAATTACGGGGTATTTCAGTTCTTTAATTAGATTGGTTGTTTCTTAATTCATTGTTTATCTGTCGGGTCACGTAACCCTAACCAATGAGTTATCAGCTCCATTGGTTTACATAAACAATATTTGTTAGAATTAGTTGGGATTTAGGTAGATCCCACCACACCTCCTCAGTAGTGCCTCCCACCTAGAACAGAAATCAAGTTGACCGAGTCTTTATATCGACTCTAGGCGACGAGTCTGAAGACAAGTCATATTTGGAAGTCGGGACCTGATAAGGATACCGACCTCCCCTAATACACATGTGCCGGAACGATTCCGGATACCTCACTTCCCCCAAGTTCCAGTTAGTGGAAGCCTTAAAGTCAATGTTTGTTGGTTAGCCTCTTTCGGCTACTAATAAAACAATATCTGGGAGTGTTCCTTATTCTCAAACCATTGATTACTAAACATTAGTTAGTAAGTTCTCAAGGTAAAGTTGTGTTAGTGCATCACAATCACACAACAAACATAGTATTCTGGTTGCATGTTTTATCTTTTTTAGTCGGCACACATAAACAAATAGCACACAAGCCGAGGGACACCTCGTTAGCAAGCAGGTCACAAGAAAACCATACCGTACACCTTCGGTTGTTCGGTTGCTTACTCTCCTCTGGAGTCCACATACTCAAGTCCTAAAACAGTAATCCAATTTAGGTTGTTGATTACTTCCATGTTACTTAACTTACTTAGCCATTGATGCTCCCCACCTATTACCACTTTAAGTAATTATGAACTTAACCTTAAACACTTATATTCTTAACTTAACTTAATCCCTTAAGTCCTTATATGCTTGTTTATCTAATCATCATTACCCTCTTAATAGCTTACTACTAATGCCCCCTTATCACTTATTTAATTTAATTTTTTTTTATGTTTCTGCACTCGACCGCCCCACTGGGGAGGTCCGAGGGGCGGTTCACACCAGAGGCCACCCTGCCTGCAGAATTCGTCTGGACCTCCCCATAGGGGCGGTCCCTAGGGGCTGTCCACAACAGACCCCATTTTTCAAAGTGCTTATCTCCTCATTTTGAACTCCAAATTCACCCCAATCTTTTCCCACTCATTCCACAATCTTTCCACATGTTTTACTACATGTTTAAACACTTTAAAACATGCACTAAACCTTCCTCAATCATCACCAAACTTGTCACTCAATTTCTTACAAAATTCTTACACTTAACACTTGATTCCTTACACTTCCCACTTGTGACTTTGCCTAAGACCTCAACTAATCATTATGTTTCTTCACAACCATCTTAACTACTCCTCAAGAATTAGTATGCATACCCATTTGCTTTACTCAAACTTCTCAAAGCTATATATAATCTAGCATATGCTTACATCCTTATAAGTCATTATACCTTATTTTTCCTTTAAACTTTGTACAAGTTTCCTAGCTTCCTTAACCATGGTTTTGGTGCCTTAAATTCACCATTGTAAGCCCTAGTCCCTCTTAGACATCCCTAGGTCTTCCTAGTACTCAAGAACTCCATAGTTTATCCATTTTCACCAAAACAACCCTTAATGTTTACTAGAACATCCTTAGTCATCAAATCTCCTTAGAACACCTTAGACACTTAGTTTCCTCTCCAAATTTTTGACATGGCTTCCTTACTATATTACTTACACACCACAACACACATTTCTATTTATTTGTTCACCCTTAATACAATCATGAACACTCAAATCCTTAGTACACAATCTTAGCACACAAATTACACCCTCCTAA
The DNA here is from genome assembly GCA_023374045.1 of Limonium bicolor. Lineage (NCBI taxonomy): Eukaryota > Viridiplantae > Streptophyta > Magnoliopsida > Caryophyllales > Plumbaginaceae > Limonium > Limonium bicolor. The sequence goes on from JAIOTZ010002408.1 coordinate 5,661, forward strand.
CCTCTAATTCCTCCTAGAAAACTCTAGGTCATTCTAATCCTCAAGAACACCGTCGTTAACTTATTTTCACTCAAATTTCCTTTAATGACTCCTAGTAGATCCTAGGTCATATTAATTCACAATAACCACGTAAACACTTTGTTTTCTACTCAAATTTTGCCACAACTCCTCTAGTATATTATTGTAACACCCCTCTCAATAAACACGTATAATCACTCACGTTATCAGATAAATAAAACGTCTTACAGCGGAAGAATAAACATTAAAACTCACTCGGGTGCCACCTGCCATTACCCGCCCATGCGAGTAACGAAGCAGAAACTAAATCCAACAACTAAAAATTAACAACGCTATTAACCGCTGTGACAACGAGATAACTCCTATACATCATACTAAGTCCATAATCATAAACGTCGACAAGTGAGCGTCTACCCAAATCCCAAATAAATACAACCGTACTGACATACATCCACAGATTGATATCGTTATACAATAAATTCCTTACGCAATAATTAAAGTGACCCTAGCTACCTTGTTCCCGCACTTCGGCTTCAACGAGGATCAACAACCTGCACAATAAGTGTAGTCTCAGCGATAGACGCTGAGTATGCCGGGCCTGGACCCTATTGGTCACTTGTCATTTTTAACCATCTTGATATTAGATTGATTTCATGCTTTACCATTTCACAGACATAATAAATTGTAACACCCCTAGTCCTAAACCTGTAATGACGTCACAATTCGTAGCATAATAAATAGCAAATCGCAGCGAAAAATAAAACTATCTACCATGGTGTTACACGCCGTTACTCACCCTTGTGAGTAACAAGGAATTCTTACTCTTCCCAACAATACAACTCCTCACGCTGTGATGAACAGATACTGAGCACTTCTAATTATTACAAACCAAATTCAACTAAATGAGCAACTAACTGAATACAACAACCTCTTTAATGTAATACAAATAAAACCAAAAGTGTTGGTTGACAAACTCAACAGCGACCCCCGTGTCCCGCACTCCGGCTTGAGTCTTCATCAATAACCTGGAATGTTTGGCCCATTGAAGGGCTCAGCAATCGAAATGATGGTATGCTAAATGTAGTCTTAAATCATCAAGATTCCTTAAGTCGTTTTAGCCATCTTGATATTAGGTTCTTTACATGAAATACCGGGTTACAATAATAACAGTAACAACCGTAAACATTAAACACTCACATAACAATCCACCTGTAAACATCGATGTACAATAGTATACAACACCAATAATCACACATCAATAATCCACAGTAATAACCAATAATCACTCATCGACAAACCACATCAATAACCAACCCGTATTAAACTGTACTTGTTAGTTGGTCACCTGGCCCATATCCTTTAAACCATTCACTTAACCTTTTCCAATTAAATTCCATCTCAAGCGTCATGTCAAGACACCCTTAATAACTTAATAATGGACAATAGTCCCCTGGGTTCCAATGGAACCGTTACCAGCTGACCTAATGGCCCTGGACAATATATTTTGACCGATCTGGTCGAACCTGTGCACCAACGGCATTGCCCTCCGCCATCCCCGTATGTGGCTGATGGATTTCCCTTGAGTGACTCCCCATTGAAGTCTATCGTAGTGATCACTATGCGCAACCAGAAAGTCGGAACGATCTGGATTCCTCTCTTTATAAGTTAGCCCTTTAGTCAGTGGTACAATAACGAATATTTGAATTAAGACTATCACAGTTGACCACCAGATAGGTTCAATAATACCTAAAGGTCAGTTAGTCTTGTCCCAGTTTAGGTGTATAAACTTCCAGTCATGAGACGTTCGCGTATAAAATACAACGCAACAGTTTGAGCAATATAGTGCACAATATCATATACATAAAATCACAGATATTGCTCTTAAACAATTAAACACAAAATGTCTGGACCTTAGGATAATCCTTAGGACATTCAGACCACACAATTAACATACCGTTCACAAAGTAACTGCTAGCTTGACAAATTCCTGTTCAGTAGTTCGTTCCCGTACGCTGTTACATTCACAAGCAATACCGGGTAATATTAATATATCTATCCACTAAATATTACAGTACTGTTACTGTAGAGTTTATACTCGTAGTATACTAATTTTGTATGTTCTTTATTTCCCCCTGTTTATTTAACAGTGGTTTTAGGTAGTTCGTCAGTTCATTATTTTATGTGATCCCCACATGTGATAATGAATTTCCAATTTAAGATATATCTTTATCTCATCAATTATAATCCATAATTATTCCTCTTATTCATATACCAAATATGATTTGGTAATCTTATTAAACCACAATTATTTCATAACTCTATATTATATTCTTTTGGTTATTTTTATCATAACCACAATTTATTTTATAAGCCTTATATTATTCCCCATAATATATCATTACTTAACTTTAATTCCTTTCTTTATTAAATTACCAAACTAACCTTATAAATTTGATAATTATATTTTGAACACATAATTTTTATAATTTATCAATCAACCACTTACTTTTACAATTGACCAAATACCCTTACTAACTTTCGGTGATTATAAATTAATCTCACCAACTTTTAAATTACTAATTAACCATATAACCTTTATAATTTACTAAATACCCATATCAACTTCGGAAATTGTAAAACAATTATATTAACTTTTATAAATTACCATATGACCACAATTATTTCGGTCTTGACAAATACCTTTCCGTTATTTACAATTTATCCCAAAACTTTATATAAGTTACATATTAACTTATAAACTATAGTTTTAATTCCTAATTATCTTAAATAACCGAAAAGCCCCTTATAATTTATTAATTATGAATTCGCCCTTTAAACCTTTTCGGTTTTGTAAATATAGTCTCTATATTTACATTTTAACCCCAACTTTATATTTACAATTTAACTTATAAATTATAGTTTTAATACTTAATTTTCTTAAAATACCAAGTGGCACTTATATTTCGTAAACCACCAATTCGCCCCCTTTTAATTTATTTTTCACATATTTTATTTTTATAAATTACATATTCACCCCAAAACTTATATGAACTTAATATTTTAATGTCATAAATCATTTTAACACTCAAAGTTTTTGGTCAACACTTTGACCAAGACTTAATTTCATAATTAATACTTTAATATACCCATAAAATCATAAGTAATATCGGTTACCACCTCTTATCTTTCCAATAGTTTACCAAATAGTCCCAAACTTTATAAAAATGTCACTTTAAAAACACTTGTACACTTATTTAAATTCACCAAAATTCATAATATTAATTCCTACCTTATATTATATCATAATTATACAACTCAACTCCTTTAGTTCTCGGCAATTATAATTAGCACCCAAACTTTTCAAAATTTACATTTTAAGCCACATAACTTATTAAATTAGCCATTTAAATACTTGTGGCTATTTTAATACTCCCAAATTTATAATATAAGCTAATATACTTATATACTTTCAAAAATCCTCAATTAAACATTTCATTCTCGGCCATAATAATACCTTACTATATAGTTTTTAAAACTTGATTTAAAGTTTATAATATGTACATATAAATGTATATAAGCCACATAACACTTCTAAAAATTATGCTAATGACTTAGAATGATTATAATCCCAAAATAGAACAAATAACTCTTAGGTATTTCGGTTTACATATATATGTATCTTATTTAATTTTTGTGACACATAATTATACCTTAAGGTAATAATCTTACCTTATATGTTATAAATTATTTTCTTGACATTATAACCCATAGTATTTTCGGCCATAATTTATTTAGAGGTTGTGTATAATTTTTATACCAAAGTTTGAAGCTTAAATCAAGCTTAAACTTAATGAACCTTAATTATATATACTTACTCCTTAAATCAAGACAATTCTTGTACTTGATTTCTCCTTGAATTCCAAGCTCTCCAAATGCTATTTTGATGTAGAGATTTCGACCTCCTTGTACATATTTAGAAGATCCATTTGTTAGATTTCTAACAAAATTATAAATGAGATTTGGAGTAGTTTTACAAGAGTTTACCTTAGGAATTTAACAAGGTATTTTTGGTACACCTTGAGATGGTTGTAGATCTAAATTTCCTTCATGAAATAATGAAGAGAACATAGGTTTAGAAGTTCATAAATTTTCGAAAATACCTTAAGGAATTTACTTAGGATTTTCAACATGAAAATATACCTTAACTTGATCTTGTTGTTCCTTGTGTTGTTGTTGAATCTAGGAACCTTCTTGGAGTACTAAAGCTTGGCGAAAATTGCAAGAGTTGCTAGGATGATTTCTTGCTTCAAGACTTAGAGATTTAACTAGGAATTTACATAAAATGGTGTTAGAACTTAATTCACCATTAATGGAGCTTTGAAGCTCTAAGGAATTAACTAACAATAGAAGAGAAAAGAGGAAATGAAGTACTTACACAATCGGCCAAGGGTTGGGCAAAGAAGAATGAAGCCTACGTGAGTTATTAGAAGAAAGGAATGAAAGGAATTGAATTGGAAATTATTGGCATGTCACATGGCATTACTTTATGATATGATTTTGATCACGAAATTGGCTATAATAATCTCTTGATTGCACTAGACATACGGCTGGCTATAAGGAAATAATGGAGCTTATTTTGACAATTTGAAGGAAGAAGACAAAGACAAGTTTGGTACATGTCTCCTTTGAATTTTATAAGTCAATTACTACACTATCTTGTCTCTTATTTCTTGCTTGTTTACGGTAGTGAAGTTGTATGTAGACATCTGATTTCTTTGTTAATTAATGACATAAGAACTTGCTAGATTAGCTAGGTATCTTAGGTGAATTCTTATAAGGCAATTTAAGCCCTCTTTTTCTTGTTGCAATCGGCCACATGTGATAATAAGGCCATTTAATTTTGTCTACTTTTACCATGACATATTCTTAGTTAGGTAGTGTATTCTTTTTGATTAATTTACAGCAATAATTCCTTGCTTTTCTTGGTCCCAATCGGCTGCACATGTGGTGGTAGCAACTTGATTTTTGTTTGCTTGCAACTTGTAAAAGGTGAGTCTAGTTTGTATAATTAATTGCTTTGTTTTTCATTTCTAACTTTCCTTGCTGTCTTCTTGTAGGTACACGGTTGATGAGGCTTATTTGACTAAAATTAATTGTTACATTATCATATAATATATGCTAGGTGAGTCACATTAGCATAAGACAATATTTTTTTGTAAAAATCTAGCCAAAACTACCTTAAATGGCGCATGGATTAGGGACCAATTGACATTAATTTTTCATTTGATTTTTGTTACACTATATTGTACTAAGACCATACTAATATGTGTAATAGGTTCCAGCATTTAATTGGTACATTTATACTAAGGTAAAAGGTGAAAGTTCTAAGGTAAAAATGCTGATTTTAGGTACCTTTTTGTCCCAAATACGCCCCCATTTGTACTATGAATTTTGTACTGCCATTAATTTATTTAGATGCTCAATTTATCCCCTTTTAATATTATCAATTTGTGGCTCCTCAAAAACTACAAGGCAATTGCATAAAACACATTTTTGTGACACCTGAAGGTGCGGTTTTGTGCTTTAAGGATTTTCTGAGAAATAGTTAGTCTCTATGAGTTCCAAGTTTTTATTGACATTTTTTATAGTCAATAATAATATGTTAAGGTGTTACATTGAGTTATATGGGGTCATATCAACTCAGAACACAACTCTCGGGCTAACCGGGCAGAAAGGAGCGTTAAGAAATTCGTCCGAGTACTTTGTTTATTTTTGTGGAAGTAGCCCATGTATTCTCTTTAGAATGTTAAATAATGATGTTAGGAACTCTTAGAATTAATTTTATAGGAGTTTGTGCCACCTCGGCACTCCTCCTAGGCATTCCCGAGGGTTTATGGGACCCTCATAAGGCATCTCCTAGCACTTTGCGTTTAACTGAGAATTTAGTGTGAGTAATTCATCTTAAATGTTTATTAAGGTGTTATGGTGCATTTGGAATGAAGTGTAATGATTTACTTCATCCTATAATGTATTTCCTGTGCTTTCGGGCCTTAGGGCCTTTAAGGGAACTCCCGAGCATATTGTATTTTTACTCCGTTTTAGATGAATTCCTGCATTCCAAATGTCATATATTGATCCTTGATTAACTTCATATGAAGTTTATAGCTTATATAACTGGTTTATCTTAAGGCCGGGCTTTAACGCACGTTTTTGACCATAAGGAGTTTAGGTGCGTTTTTAACGCCCAAGTGTTTATATCCTTTCTTAGGGTTTAATAATCTCCTAAACAATATATTTTTACCATTATTTGATTATTTAAATGTTAGGGGTATTTCAGTCTACTCCCCTTAAAAGGACTTCGTCCCGAAGTCATAACTTATACTTGTTCATCCTATGGAATCAAGTTCTTCATATCTATTCTGTATACTTATCATTCCTGGGTGTCAATACTATATTGACACCACTACATTCCATCTGCAACCCAAGTGTATACAATTCGTACATACACATAACCTTACTCATGATAATCAATGTAATTATATCATAAGTACTTGATAAATGCTGTAAAACAATACGTGTTCCAACTTCCTAGCTATCCCACGCGGTCATCACTGCACAAGTGCAATACCAAATCCTCAGTCCTACAGAGTGCAGAGGCGTAAACCCTTGGCAGTGAGTCGCTTGTGTGATTGTAGGAATGAACTTACTGCAAGGTAGTTAAGTGCTTCCATAAACATCCAAGTGTTACATAGAACACATCAAGTAATCATCCAAGTGATACATAGAACACAACCATAACTTATTCAAGTGTCACATAGGACACAACAATAACCATACAAGTGTCTCATAGGACATATCATCAATAACCAACCAGTGTCACATAGGACACATCATCAATAACCAACCATCCAACCATTGCACACATGCGCAACTATCAAACACAAACACCAATTTCCAAAACCAGTATAGACTGCAGATATGCAAGTCGCATGTGGTGCTCTACCCCCCTCCTAAAAAAGGGTTACGCCCACGTACCCCCACAAGTATACACAAAACAAAGAAAAAAGTGTTGGATACTTGTCTCGCATGGAGTCTTGTAACTCCCATGTCACCTCCTCAATGTCGTAGTTTGACCACAGAACCTTGACCATTTTAATGTCTTGTTCCTGGTTTCCCTAGTCTTGGAGTCTAAGATGCGAACTGGGGTTTCCTCATATCTAAGTGTAGGATCTAGCTTGAGTGTTTCGGGCTCTAAAATATGTGATGGATGAGGCACAAACTGCTTTAGCTGTGAATTGTGGGACACATTGTGCTCTCTCCCAAGCTCAACAGGTAAATCTAACCTGTAATCTATGGGCCCACTCGCTCTGTAATAATGGTATGGTCCTACCTACTTCGGGCTTAGCTTGCCCTTCTGCCCAAATCTAAAATTTCCCTTCATAGGTAATGAAACTCTAAGGAAGACTGCGATCACCTACTGCGAACTCGAGGTCTCTCCTACCTACGATCAATCTATGGCTTCTGTCTGTTTATGATATTAGGCCCCTAAGATCTATGCATTCTCTGATTGTTCCATAGTGCGTTTAGTATGCTTTTATATTAAATCCCGTTTGTATGGGTGACGGTGATCTACCATCCTTACGTTGCCTGATATATATCTCATGGCTGCTTAAACTATCGTGTATAGCACACTTCCATTAATCGCCTCTTGTAGTTGTAATTGTTTGGCGTTCAGGTCTTGTATTAAATATTGGTTGGCTTACTTAAAATCTCTCTCTTTGACTTTAGGTCATCATCTTGTGGTTCTGGTATTTGAGTTTATGTCACCATATTCGATTTTCGATTTTCATTGTAAGGCATGAGCTACAGTTGAGCCGTGCCTCTTATGTATATTATAGAAAGATTTGTTGATATTATTTATTCACCCATTGTCGGTAGTACATACGCGTTTATTATCGTCTGTTCGTCAGGTTTACCACAGTAGGGTTGCTGTTTAAGGTTTCTAACAAGGTACAATTTTCTCTCAACTGAACCTGTTCTTACGGTTTGAATCAACTCATGTGAGTATAATATTTCTACTCCTTATATTCTACCACGTTTATAGGTAGATTCCCATTTAATGTATATATATTGGTTTGAATTCGTAAAGAAAGACATGGAAGTCGATCTTTCCTTCTAGATGACAAATCGGGCCATAATTTAGAAGGTAGCTTGAAAGATAAATTCTTATTAAAGCATCTAGGCTCATACTGTCTAATAATTATATCCATCAATCATTTTAACTCTCAAATCCATCACCCAAGTAATTCATTCAGTTAAGGATCTGTATACCTTTGAATACCCTCTTCTCTTAAAAGGTTTATCTAATATTTCACTTATCAAGGCTTGATTATTGCCTATAATTTGATTATCATTACTTGGAACAAGGAAAATCACAGTTAGACTTCAAAGGAAAAGTTTCATAACTCGATCAACAATTACAGTTCCATAAAGTATTATTTTCTCCACCTTAAACTTGGCTTTTCTTATTCCATCTAAACTCCATAAATCAGGTGAACCATATGTTCAGCCAAAGTTATGTATCTCTTAATATTTGTACCATCTCAAACTAAGGGTTTCCAGTTTGGTATCGAGACAATCAAAGTTTATCGTTTGTTTCTATCTCTTAGAAACGTGGTTAATCCACAAGCTCAATGGCTTCCAAAATTAGAACGGTTTGGTGTAATAAATAGGGAATATAAAATTCATAGAGGTTGCATATAACTTAGGATAGTTCATGTATAGAATACTTGTTACAAGCCAAGAGGTATGTTTTCCTACTTTTAAGTTTAACTTCCACTCACTTTTAGTGTATATATATTATTTCAAACTCTTACTATAACTTATACTACCTTTATCGTAAGTGTCAATGAGAGGCATTCGTTACCATGTTTATATTAAATTTATATTACATAGGGGGTTAACTTTATTTGATTACTTGCGCTCTTTATTCGCATTTATAAATTGAGCTGTCATAAGAGACATATGCTCGTATAGATTCATAAGGATAGTATAGGACCTGTGTCTCAAAATAGGGTAGGTATATTTAACGGTACTTAACCCTCTGAAATGTATTAATACCCTCAATGTTTTAGGTTTACTCCCTCCAAATTATATGTATATATAGCATTTGGTATTTCTAATTAGGTAGTTCTCCCCACTTTAGAAAATATATATTCAAAGTTTGTTCTCTCCCCTTCATTAATTAGGAGTCTAGCATTGTCACTATAATAATACTAGCTGAGACCCTTGGTATTTGCTCAGGTATTTTAAAACCCGTGCTTTTCCATTATGCATGTTTAGTTGTACATTTTGAGATTCAGTTTCTCTATTGTCATATTTCAAGGTTTCGCACTATCTTATCGCGAAGCTAATAAGGAATTGTAAGATTTCCTAGTCCCGCACTGAGCGGTAAGCTCGGTGCCTGGGTATCCCATAAACTTTCAGTGTTTATTCTTTACGTGTGGGTCTCTAACAAGCCATTTTGACATTTTATGTAGTCTTAAGTATTTCATATTAATTAATGTATTCCTTTCCATGACATCTGCTCGTCGTTTAGGCAGGTCATAATTTATAGTTACTGTGAGTTTGGGCAGTTGATAATGCCCTTCGGCGGATCAAACAAAAAATCAACTTATTATTCCTCACTGTACTTTCTCACACCCTTTTATCCCAAGGCTATTCTCGGTTTGTATCTTGTTTAATACTCTTAATCCCATGGTACACTAATTTGGATTCTCTATTAAATCTTAACGCGTCTCCTGACTTTAAAATAATCTTGTTCGCCTCATTATCCTCTTCTAATCACCGTATAAAAATTCAGTATCATCTCCTATGGAGAATGATACAACTAGTATCCCAATCCTTACCCATACATATCATATATAATTTAAGTTTTGATCCACTCCTATATCCTGGAATATAAAATCCTCCAAGGCTTATCCCCCAAGTTCCACATTTATTTACAATAGTTATTTGTTCATTTATGGCTAAGTATTTATTGAGTATGATCATGCCGGGTCAAAGTACTTGGCATTATGCCTCTGGATTTTCCAGACCTTCGCTCATAGGCTCAGGTGACCTCGGTCTCATAGGTAAGGAAACAAATGTCGAAGTATCCTATTAGGTGAGAGGTTACCTAAATTAGGTCTCTCTAAATTTTGATACTTACTAATCACATATAAGTCTCATCGACTATGAAATACCCCAAACCTTAATATATTGTATAAACACTTAAATATGGTGTATTAAGACTAAAAAGAGTCTTAGAAACATTAGTAAACAAATTTAAACAAAAGAAAACACAAAATGTGCTTTAAAGTCAATAAGAGCCAAAATGTGCTCTAGGCTTGGGATAAACTTGGTTAAGACCTAATGAACTTACCAAGACCTCATTTATACACTAATGAACATATTTAACCAATTACCAAAGAAAACCAAGCTTGAAAACAAGTTTAAACACAAAATGTGCTTTAAGGAGTCTTAAAGCACATTTTTGAAAAATTGTCTTGTAAATGAGTTTTGAGTGGCTAGATGTCCATCATTACTCTTAAATATATATGTGTACTATATAATATCACATTTGGATGTCTATATCAATGGGAAATCAAAAATTTCACTTCTATGTGCCTTGTTTTCATGAATAGTGATTTTTATAAGCTATTTTGTAACATATGTTGTATAAGTAATTAAATTGACAAATAAAGACTATAATACCCTCACATTACTATTGGGGGCCGGTTTTTAAGGTTGGTGACACACCACCCTTGTTAGCTTGTTAAGAAAATAAATAAAACTACTTAAGTACCTTTTTACTTTATAAAGTATAAATATCTTCAAAAGTAAATTCTATCTCATTCTCTCACTTCTTCCCTTGTATTCACACGGCTCCACACCCTCTTCTTCCCTCTCTTCCACGGTAATACCACACCACCTCCATTAAACCTCTTCTTTGATCTCTTGTAAAATCTAGCTCACTTGTTCAAATCAAAAACAAACACCACCAATCTCTTCCTCTCATCAAGCTCTTCATTTCTATCTTCTTAAAATTCCAAGACCACCATTTCGGTGCCATGGTGTAATACCCCAACCCGAAATCCAATAAACTGAACGGCGATCACTCCCAAATAAAATACAACTGCAGCGGAAATAAATACAACAACCGGGCGGTATTACAACGCCGTTGGCCACCCTTGTGACCAACAAGGCTAAGTCCAAATACAATCCTCAAATGTCACGGTCTGGAATACAGATACAACCCGAGATACTAGGAATCCAACTCAAAAGTACAATACTGAAATGAAACAAATAACTAATAGTAGACTCCCAAAGCTTGGTCTACCCCACCTACACTCAGTGTAGTGAACTTCTCAATCTTCAGGTACCTGAAAAATGGGGGTGCCCCCAAAGGGGCTCAGCAAACAATGCTGGAATGGAAAACGTGCAGCCCATCGTCTACCGGGCCACACCAAACTACTTTGTCGAATACATGCAGTTCATTTTTTTATAAAGCTGTAAACAAGCATAATCTGATGATAACAAGTATCCACACAAGGACAATAATGTCATATAAAACAAGACACAGAAGGTCGAGTTAGCTGAATCTGAAACTCTTTACTGATAGTCGGTCCACACAATGGGACTGACAGTTATAACTGAATATCTGAAATAGTGGAGGTATAGTGACCTCGTCATAGAGTAAGTTGGGTATAGAAACCCCAGGAGATGACGTAGTCAAACCCTGAACTGAATGGCGTGGGAAATAAGAACCCACTGAGGAATAAAGTCTTCCTCGAACTGAAGGGCACACGAAGTCCCGGGTGGAATAGAGTCTTCCTCCCAACTGAATTTTCCGTCGCGACGTAAATAGGAGACGACCTGAGACAGGTACAGCTCCTGTAGCATGCATGGCCAGATCCAACTGGGCTCCTCATTCTCGTAGTATAGAGTTGTTAGGTGTCATATAAAGATGTTGACAAGAACCCAATGTATAATGTCAATTATCACGTTTAGGATAATGACGTTTGTTATAAAGTGAAGTTAGTGAGAGACTTGAGTACAAGTCCTCGGTATACTGAAACGCAGGTATTTAATCCACTGGTATAGTAGTGTTTGTATGCGTGGGACATACACGTTGTAGTCAGCAACAATCACGCACATGAAATAGTACAACAGTGCACAAGAGTAAAACAACATTTTACATTAATTATCTTGGTCGTTATTTCAAACAACAGATAGCACACAAGCCAATGTAATCCGTTAGAAAACAGGTTGCAAGAATCCCATACCGTTCACCGTAGACTGTACTTGTAAATTCCCGGTCAACGTCTGGTCAAACAAAGTCCTAGAATAGGATTAACTGAGAGGGTTAATTTATGTTACCCTTATATAATGATCCTATTGGATCTTTTTAAAATCTTATTGTTATTTCATGTGAGGATTTCTTTTAATTACCTCATGGTTTTATGTATAACTGTATTTGTTTTATCCTTTGATTATTATAAACCCTTTAATGGACAAAATGTGTTTATTTATTCAGTACTATAGTTTGTTT
>JAIOTZ010002409.1:0-18231 GCA_023374045.1 Limonium bicolor
GAAAGGGGCTCTGGTGGGAAGAAATAAAACGTGAGTGTGGGGAACAAGGAGGGAGAGATGGGTTTTAAGTCTTCCTCACTATTCACACACTCTACTTTATTTTTTTGTCATCTTGTGACTAATAGAAAATTGATTACTTTATTATTGTGAGAGAGGGAGTCACATGACTCATAAAAATCGGCCCCCACCATATTAGTAAGCTGGAGCGTTTTTCGTTTTCTGACAGAAAACGCTCGTTATTTTACCCGGTTTGGCACTATTCATTAACCGGGCCCGTTTTTCGGATTTTTCTCGTTTCTTTATTTTTAATGGCTATTAAGCTTCCATTAATACTTAATTATAGTTATATAATCAACTATAATTTTTACGGGTCCATTTGACCACTTAAAGTCACGTTTTCGGGTTTTCTCGAAAAACGTGCTTTAAACTCCGTTAGCGTTTTAATCCATTATTTGGATCCGTTTTCTTCGGGAATCATTCCCGTATACTTATTAGGCCTAACTAAGCCTTAGGAATCCATCTCGGACCCTCTCGAGATCATATATCTCTTATACTCATTTAACGCATTTTAGCGTTTTTCGCTTTTCAAGCGTTTTCTCTTTTCTTTTGGTTTTATTCTTTTTACCAATACTCTTTAGGCACCATTAGGCCTTAATAATTTATTAGAGTATTTAATCACCATTTTTAGATCCGGGGTATCAAATCTACCCCCCTTAGGAACTTTGTCCTCAAAGTTTGTGAATCTAGATGGTTACTCTCATGCGCACTATGCCAAGGTTATAATACATGTATAACCTTACAGACTCCACAAGTCTGTCTCATTTCATACTACACATACCACACACATATCACAGCATGTATAGCAATCAAAAATACTCTTTTTACTCTCTCCATGGAATCGGTCCGAAGACAAGAAGGCACTACAGTCCTCGAATCCATATTGAGTAATATACTATGATCCCTCAGGTACCGGTCACGTTGAACACTTACTCTTTCTGGTTCACGGCCGTTTCATGACAAATGGGCACTTACTCTCTCTGGCCCACGGTCCCTTCGGTTCTGATCAAAACATTACACATATACATATCCTCAGGCACTCTGGTTGACTCACTCAACACAGGAACATCTCAGGGTACTCTCCCCGTCCCGCTGCCTTTGGAAAAATCACACACTGACACCGCCCCAACCGGTCACTTAGGACCGCCGCACGTACGGTGCAATGGTTTCAAAACTAATACACGCCCACCGTTCTACCGGTCATCAAGACTTAAGGCTCAGCCATCGGCGGGTGATAGCGGTTTCAAAACCAGTTTTCATTTCCATCTTCATACTTGAAGAAAATTCTTTTTCAAAATCTGTTTGAAAATTCTTTTTAAAACCACACAACTCCAAATCAGATTTATGGTAGCTGTATCTTTTCTTAGCGTGATTACTTGTGACCACTATAGGGAGCTTCAGGAATCATCTAACCCTGATGTGATCAGCATCAGTGTTGAACTATCCTTCCACCCCAATTTGTGTTCGGTTTCCCTTGATCGCTAGCAGATCAAGTTCCACCTCCCACGTCAGTTTCAAACAATCAGATAGTCAAACATTTTCGTTTTCTATCTTTTACTCTTTCTAGTATTCACGAAACAATTCGTTTCAATTAATCTCTAGTTCCTAGTACTTAGGTCATTTGTCATTCTCATTGCTTCACTACTTTACCTAGGTATTCCATACTTATGGCTTCTTTACTCAAATTGTTGCTCAATTTAAAACACATAACATACAACTCCAAAGGATGGAACTCACTCCATCTATCATTCTCAAATAAAATCACCTAGGGAACTCACTCCCTCTTAGGTTACACATCGGTTTCATGCCGATTCATACTCATCATACTCATGTCTAATCTCACTAGACATATACTATAGGGATTCTCATTCCCCAGGAGTTTCTCTACTCCTCTTTTCATATTTATTACATACACATTACTCGCATCTCTCATGCATAATACTCATACTTACACGATGAATGGGTAGACATGTTTATGTAACATGAGTTCCAATCATCAAAATAATTTCTTTTGTGCTATGCACATAGTAGTTTACGCACCAATACGTAAAACATACTCTAAGCGGTTTCTCGCCCTACCCCCCTTAAAAGGGGTTACGCCCGCGTAACCAACCATATGTTATCACTGAACATTGGTTCATTAATCGAGTATTATGAAGTGTTTTAACTTCAGTACGGTTAATTAACTCATAACCGGGTTCGGTTCTAGCCTCTAAGGCTTCAAGGGGTTTATGACATAGGTATACTTAACCCTGAATCACGGTCCACAAGCTTCTGCTGCGTGACCTGATAACTAGAGCTTAATTCGCTCTTTGGTATTCTCAATGTTTCAATCGTCGCTTGGTATCTCTTACCGTATGCGAATTCGATGAGTTATAGATTTCTCTCCACTCTCTGGAAATCTATTTGTATAACTCTGTATACCTTCGTGGTTATTCGCTTACTTTTCCCGACTTATTGTCGGTTGAGGTCAAGCTACTACTTAGCATGTAGTGCTTCCTCGTTTAATAGTGGCTCATGGATTATGTTTGTTTCTTGGTTTGTACCAGAGTTCTTCATTCATACTACTCTGCATTTTTCCACATATCGATCCTGGGCCCTGTGGGTTACTGCCCACGTTCTTTGTGCATCTTTGGCCAATGGCCGCACGGTTATCTCTCTAGATTCTCACTCAACAGGCTTCGTTGACATTTCTCAATTCCTGGCTCTCCCACTGATCATTACCGCACAAGTGCAATACCAAAACACTCAGTCATACAGAGTGCAGAAGCGTAAACCCTTGACAGTAAATCTCTCATGAGATAGGAATGATCATGTCTTTACCACTCTCATCAACTCATATCACGAATGGCTATACTTTACAATGGTGCTTGCTGCGTACCATATTCTTTCTCATTTCTATGGCATCCGCTACTACTTTAGCTTCCGCCTAGGTGTTCTCGCCATTTACACGATGGCTTGCCATTCATTGGCTCAACAATATACGTTATTCTTAAATCTCTCTGCGCACTTGCGCGCTGCTTACTCTGCAGTTCATATTGCACACATACAGTGTTACTACTCACCGATTACTCTTCGGTTCGAATTGCTGCTATCGAGGTTCCTCTTTATACTTACTATGGTTCATATACTCATTGGCAATATACACATGCTCAAGTTTTACTACACCGCTCTAGCGGTTTCACATTACATACTTAGGTGGTAGCCTTTCTCTGGAGGATTCACGCAAATGCCGCTCCATAGGCCCCATAATAACAAGTGGTATCCCCACTTAAGGTAGTGGTTCGTTCTCCACTGTTCCTCTTATGCCTCTATGCATAGGTTTACAACGTTTAGATCTACAAGTTGCAGTTAGTTTACCGGCTTATAAGCCACATTGCCTCGCCATGCTCCATGCGGGCTGTTTATATAGGTTTCTTCTCTCCGTATCCATTAAATGGTTTGGAGGTATTTTGGGCTCTTAGATATGGTTGTCTCGTCACACTTCCAGACATGGAAGGCCCTTTTAAATAACTTGATATTTATTGATGCCCTCTGGCAATCTAGGGTATCCCGTGTTACGTGGGATCCCTTCGGGTTTTACCCGAGTGTTTGCTTAAACACTTGTGTTCTCAACACGATATTTCGTTCAACTACTGTTGACTCCGGCACCCTTCTGGATTGCTCCTGGGTGTTACTGAGTAATGCCATTACATCTGGCTTGTACTCATGGTTATGTTCAGTTGTGACTTCGCCTTGCGGCTATGTCCTTGACTATCCCGTTTAGGGTTGTAATGTCTCCCATTATTGGGTAGATCCTTGGTACTTCCTAATACCTTCTAGGTCTGGTCATTATTCTCTTCAGTGAGGTATAAATGGGAATTCTATCCCGTTTATCGTACATTAATAAGTTCATTTAGGCATTCGCCGTAGTATTTACACTGGTATTCACCCAGTTATTAGGTATTTCCTGAGACATATCCAATGTCTGTACTTAATACTCTGTGCTTCTCGCACTTCTTAACGTATGTTCTTAGTCCATATCCTACTGGATTCTTGACTCCTTAGCTTAGTAAGCTCTTTGTGTCTTCGATCATTCGAGTGTCCAACTGTCGGTTTGAATTGGCTCTTTCGTCCGTAGTATGGAGTGGGCTACTTCCCGTGTACCGTACTCTACTTGTATACATACATGGAGTATCTTGTTGATACGTTACCACTTACCCAACTAACTCATAATTGGTCTGTCAGGCCCGCAAGCTCCTTTGGAGTGCGGTTGTTCCATGTCTCGTTTGTGTACACTTGTAGTGTCGGTCACGCCTAAGTGAAGTATTCTGTTGCCAACTCCTCTTATATGGTCCTATAATGACTTACCGTGATTCTCTGTTTGGTTTAAAATTCGGGGGTTTTTGGGAAATTTCATGTTTGAAAGAAAATTCGGGTTTTAAAAATAAGCTCTTCATGGCATTTCAATGCCGGTTGATTCTTATCCAGTCCAGCTTCTTGCTGGCCGGTATGTTCTTTATACAGTGACTAGGCTGTTAGGCCTTTTCAAGGTTTCCTTTCAGAATTCTTAAGGTTCGAGTTGCTATATTGGCTTCATTCGCCATTCTGGTACTTTGCTAAGTACTGATAGCTTGTCAAAGCTTCTTATTGGTCCCGCTATTACTGCACTTGCCGTGGCAAGTGCGCGGTACTGGCGGTTTTTGGGTTAACTCATACCGGTCACGGTATTGTTCACATTGTATTTGGTAGCCTCGTTGGCTCTTCCTTGATCCCCTAGTTGGATAACTGCTCCTTGGAGCTGCTTCTCATTCCTCTTGACATGACTGTCATTCTTAGGTGCTTCTCCATCTCGGAGTTCCTTAATTACTTTAATTCTAGGCTTTACCTCGTTGCTCGTTCCCACGTCTTTCTGTGGTTACCGAGGTTTAGCTTATTTAGGTACTACTTTGTAGTCCTATTCGGGTATATCCCGTAGTTATGCTCGAAGCTGTCTAAGCTGTATCAGTTAAGTATTGCAACCTCTTGGGTGTGGCAGGGTGGGTGCATCTACCTTTGACTAGATTCTCAGTCAATATGTATACCATGGATGGTATTAGTTAACTATGGCGGTCCGTAGACATGTGTCCCGGTTTTTGTTATTATCATTGCGTCCGCCTTGTTGCACGGTTGGTGCTTTCTTTTTGCTGTTGCTCGGCCAGCTAGGTTCTCGCGACTGCTAAGCATGTCGCCCCAAGTTGCCACAGATTTCGGTCTCCTTGGATTAGGATTTCTCGATCTTCCGTCATTAAGTGCGGTTATTGTCGTTTCAGCGGGATCCGTCTCCGGGATTTCCGGTTCTCGGGATTTACCGCATGACAGGTTCTGGTTCAGAATGAAATATTAAATAACTGCCAGATTGGGTTTCCCCGTCTCTCTGGCGTTCTTTCCCAAGCTTTTAATGCGGGGGTTGTGGAGGGCGGGTCTGGTATTGTAGGTATCCAGATCATACTGGAAGTTCCTAACTAGCGCATCTCTCACGCTACCACTCAACCCTTAGCCCTAAGTCTCTATATCCTAGCTCGGTATTTCCAGTCATCAGAGTAACACCCCAACCGTTAATCTCGTCATTACCTCTTAAATGTTACTAATTACTCCTACTCACGCAGCGGAACTCTAATTACAACGAGGGGTGAAACAACACCGTTAGCCACCCAGTGGCTAACCAGGCCTTTCTTACATACCGTAACGGTCTGATGAACTGGAACAACCGAGTACTTCATACAAATGCAATATCATTTCACTCTTTACTATACCGAGTCTACAATATACGGATGCCGATAACATACTCGGACTTACACCTCATTCAAACGCATAAGTAATTACAATCTAACTACCCATGCTCACTGCAGTCCCCGTCCTACTCTCTCGAACGGTGGTCAGCTTCAGTACCTGCACACTAAAAACGTTCCCCCTAGGGGGTCAGCTTACGCTGCGCATGAAATTCGCATATACCGCGTGCTAACCGCGGTACGCGACTACTTTGGGTCGGATATACATGGAGTTCATTTTAATCAAACAACATGCATCATGGCAATACAATATATATGTATATCACACAAGGAATCTACATCCAATCACGGAACACGATTCCTAACTAACATAACAATGTTGTTAGTGGTAACTGGTTACTCTTAGGCATTGAGGGTTATTCCTCACTATGCCTTTTTACTTATTCAATACCTCACCGCTCTCTCGGGTTACTTATTCGTATACACACCCATTCTCTTGGGCTACTCATTCTTATACTTACCCATTCTCTCGGGTTACTCATACATACTCACCCCTTCTCTCGGGTTATTTATACTCATTATCTCACCCACACTCTTGGGTTATTCATACTCAAGCTCTTGTAGATTCTCGAGACACTACAGGTCTCCTACGTCACGCTTGTTACTTATTACATACTTAAGCCAAAACTCATGGCTCTCTAGCATAGTCTTACTTCCCCGGTTTCGACCCTACTCTGGGTCTAGCATGGTGGGAAGGTTCAACTAGCTCAGGAACTCTCTCTTAGTTCCTACTCTTTTTACTTAGGTCCGACTACTCTCGGACTACTCACATTCCCATATACTCCTCTCTCGGAGTTATAATATATCATGTATATTAGTCTAGAAGCATCATTCTCGATGTTTCTAATGACTTAGGGAACTTTACAAGTTTGGTAATCTTAGGTTTAAGAGTTACCTACACAATATACTCATACTTTCGGATATTCTTTATACCGGGTAAACCCCTTATAGAGGTCGACCGTCTCAAGGGGTTATATCCCCTAGGTCTCTTTTACCTTTCTTATAGTTACATTATTGGATTAACTTCAATCCTCTCGCGGAGGTTCATTTATCTCTCCACTCATATTTATTTCGTGGATTGTTTCATAAGGTTTTCTAACCGTTATCGGGTATTTACTCAACCCGTACATCTCCTCACGTTCTAGGGAGTTCATATGTTTGCGTTATCGTTATACTTTAATCGATAGCTTGTGTGTTTGCATATTTTCGTTATCATACGCGTTCCGTTCTACGGATCTCTAGCCGAACGTTACTCACTATGAGTCGGTCTTTACACTATGTTAGACCACACCGGCATACAAGTATGTTAGTTCATTCAACATACAACAAGACATTCATAATCAAACAAGGATTATTTTCATGCTTTAGTCTTGATTAAGCCGGCACACAAACACACAAATCAGTAACTCGGTTAGCATACGGGGCATGAGAAAATCATACCTTTCACCGGGGTTTTTACTTTTACCGTGTCATCTCACCATGCTGGTCACGCACGATCCTCTGATACATTCAAATTTTATTAACATAAGCATTACGGTATGTAAAACTAATACTCCCGTACTTAACCCGTTATCCCGTTATCTCGGTTTCACTTGTTAATTTGAGTTCTCACTTCTCAATCACTTCTAACACATTATCACACTTCCTAGGGCCTTTACATGTCACCAAACAAGGCCTTAACATCTTATAACATCAACATTCAAACCCCCATCATTAGCAACCTTTAAAACACTCACGGGGCAATTCTGGGGGTGGTCCGGGACTTGGTCCTTACCCTAAGTCCCGGACCAATTGCAAACAACTCTCGGGTGAAAAATAACACTGGTCCGGGACTTTGTCCTGGAGTATAGTCCCGGACCAACATAGCACTTGCACTCTCGGCCTTAATTTAGGTGTGGTCCGGGACTTTGTCCAAGGACCAAGTCCCGGACCCTGCTAAAACCTGCTCCAAACTTGATTTTTCCACTCCAAATCAATCCTTAAACCACCCTTAATCTTTCCATAAACTTTCCACAAGTTTTCCACATGTTTAATCACCTTAAAACATGCTCCAAAACTCTTCAAATCATAGGCTCAAACCTTACCCAAATTCTTACTCAATCACTTATATTCCATAACTAGTTTTCTTGTTTTGTTCAACTCTTGTAACAGATTTTGGTTGCATCATTACCATTCATACTTCCTCACCAATGTCATTCTTAGCACTCAGATGAGATTATTTCACTACTAGCACACACTCTCCTTCTTAGTTCGGTTCCAAACCATTAACCACTCACTTAACACACCTAGTTTTACCTTAGAACAAAACACTCAAAACTTTACATTCCTAGGTGAATTTTGACAGCACTTGCCTACTTCTTAAGCATATTCACCACACATAAATCAACTCATGAACATCCTCTTCTCCTCTGTTTAATCAAGCACAAGCAACTAAAATACACCAAATTCCCTCTTGTTCACACATATACACTAGCTTAGCTCCTAAGTTTATTTGCACACTTAAACCACATTAAAAACAACCTCATTACTTGTTCAACCTTGTAGTTTCATGACTACACTCACGTTAACATTCAATCCACATTAAAAATGTATTTCCCCAAGATAACATTTCAACTCAAGGTAAGTTCAATTACCTTGCTAGTTTCGGTTTCCCTTCCTTCCTTCTCTTCTTTTCTCTTCTCTTTCCTCTTCTTTCTCTTTGCCTCTTGATTCTTGTTTCTCAACCAGCCAACAACTCAAGCTAGCCAATTCAAGAACCACACACTAACTCAAATACTACCCTTAATATCAAAACCCTAGAATTTTAAGGAGGGTTCTTAAGGTTTTTAAGGAGGCTTTACCTTGCACTTCTAAACGGAGTTCTTGGGTAACAAAGCTAGCAAAATTCCCACCTCCAATATGGCTTAAAACCGGCTGGAGAAAATCAAAGCAAGGAGGCTCAACATTTTTTTGAACTTCAATAATCGAAGGAGAGCTAGGAAATGAAAAGCTTTGGACCTCCTACTTACCTCAAACAACCAACGGGTTGTTTTAGCTCAAAATGAGCAGCTTGGAACTTCAATCGGAGCTACATCCATGGAGGTCAAGTGCAAGCTTTTGAAATTTTGAAAGGTGGAGGATGATCCCCAAGAAGAGAGTCTCATGGTGTGATTATTTTGTGATTTGGAGTTGTTTTAGAGCTTGTAGATGAAGAAGAAGGAGGGAGCTGCTTGGGGAAGAGCAAATCGCCATCGAACAGAGAATGAAGAAAGGGGCTCTGGTGGGAAGAAATAAAACGTGAGTGTGGGGAACAAGGAGGGAGAGATGGGTTTTAAGTCTTCCTCACTATTCACACACTCTACTTTATTTTTTTGTCATCTTGTGACTAATAGAAAATTGATTACTTTATTATTGTGAGAGAGGGGAGTCACATGACTCATAAAAATCGGCCCCCACCATATTAGTAAGCTGGAGCGTTTTTCGTTTTCTGACAGAAAACGCTCGTTATTTTACCCGGTTTGGCACTATTCACTAACCGGGCCCGTTTTTCGGATTTTTCTCGTTTCTTTATTTTTAATGGCTATTAAGCTTCCATTAATACTTAATTATAGTTATATAATCAACTATAATTTTTACGGGTCCATTTGACCACTTAAAGTCACGTTTTCGGGTTTTCTCGAAAAACGTGCTTTAAACTCCGTTAGCGTTTTAATCCATTATTTGGATCCGTTTTCTTCGGGAATCATTCCCGTATACTTATTAGGCCTAACTAAGCCTTAGGAATCCATCTCGGACCCTCTCGAGATCATATATCTCTTATACTCATTTAACGCGCATTTTAGCGTTTTTCGCTTTTCAAGCGTTTTCTTTTCTTTGGTTTTTTTTGGTTTTACCAATACTCTTTAGGCACCATTAGGCCCTTAATATTTAGAGTAATTTAATCACCATTTAGATCCGGGGTATTTCAAAATCTACCCCCCTTAGGAACTTTGTCCTCAAAGTTGGTGAATCTAGATGGTTACTCTCATGGCGCACTGCCAAGGTTATAATACATGTATAACCTTACAGACTCCACAAGTCTGTCTCATTTCATACTACACATACCACACATATCACAGCATGTATAGCAATCAAAAATACTCTTTTTACTCTCTCCATGGAATCGGTCCGAAGACAAGAAGGCACTACAGTCCTCGAATCCATATTGAGTAATATACTACTGATCCCTCAGGTACCGGTCACGTTGAACACTTACTCTTTCTGGTTCACGGCCGTTTCATGACAAATGGGCACTTACTCTCTCTGGCCCACGGTCCCTTCGGTTCTGATCAAAACAACACATATACATATCCTCAGGCACTCTGGTTGACTCACTCAACACAGGAACATCTCAGGGTACTCTCCCCGTCCCGCTGCCTTTGGAAAAATCACACACTGACACCGCCCCAACCGGTCACTTAGGACCGCCGCACGTACGGTGCAATGGTTTCAAAACTAATACACGCCCACCGTTCTACCGGTCATCAAGACTTAAGGCTCAGCCATCGGCGGGTGATAGCGGTTTCAAAACCAGTTTTCATTTCCATCTTCATACTTGAAGAAAATTCTTTTTCAAAATCTGTTTGAAAATTCTTTTTAAAACATCACACAACTCCAAATCAGATTTATGGTAGCTGTATCTTTTCTTAGCGTGATTACTTGTGACCACTATAGGGAGCTTCAGGAATCATCTAACCCTGATGTGATCAGCATCAGTGTTGAACTATCCTTCCACCCCAATTTGTGTTCGGTTTCCCTTGATCGCTAGCAGATCAAGTTCCACCTCCCACGTCAGTTTCAAACAATCAGATAGTCAAACATTTTCGTTTTCTATCTTTTACTCTTTCTATCGTATTCACGAAACAATTCGTTTCAATTAATCTCTAGTTCCTAGTACTTAGGTCATTTGTCATTCTCATTGCTTCACTACTTTACCTAGGTATTCCATACTTATGGCTTCTTTACTCAAATTGTTGCTCAATTTAAAACACATAACATACAACTCCAAAGGATGGAACTCACTCCATCTATCATTCTCAAATAAAATCACCTAGGGAACTCACTCCCTCTTAGGTTACACATCGGTTTCATGCCGATTCATACTCATCATAACTCATGTCTAATCTCACTAGACATATACTATAGGGATTCTCATTCCCCAGGAGTTTCTCTACTCCTCTTTTCATATTTATTACATACACATTACTCGCATCTCTCATGCATAATACTCATACTTACACGATGAATGGGTAGACATGTTTATGTAACATGAGTTCCAATCATCAAAATAATTTCTTTTGTGCTATGCACATAGTAGTTTACGCACCAATACGTAAAACATACTCTAAGCGGTTTCTCGCCCTACCCCCCTTAAAAGGGGTTACGCCCGCGTAACCAACCATATGTTATCACTGAACATTGGTTCATTACTGCGAGTATTATGAAGTGTTTTAACTTCAGTACGGTTAATTAACTCATAACCGGGTTCGGTTCTAGCCTCTAAGGCTTCAAGGGGTTTATGACATAGGTATACTTAACCCGAATCACGGTCCACAAGCTTCTGCTGCGTGACCTGATAACTAGAGCTTAATTCGCTCTTTGGTATTCTCAATGTATTTCAATCGTCGCTTGGTATCTCTTACCGTATGCGAATTCGATGAGTTATAGATTTTCTCTCCAGTCTCTGGAATCTATTGTATAACCTGTATACCTTCGTGGTTATTCACTTATTTTCCCGACTTATTGTCGGTTGAGGTCAAGCTACTACTTAGCATGTAGTGCTTCCTCGTTTAATAGTGGCTCATGGATTATGTTTGTTTCTTGGTTGTACCAGAGTTCTTCATTCATACTACTCTGCATTTTTCCACATATCGATCCTGGGCCCTGTGGGTTACTGCCCACGTTCTTTGTGCATCTTTGGCCAATGGCCGCACGGTTATCTCTCTAGATTCTCACTCAACAGGCTTCGTTGACATTTCTCAATTCCTGGCTCTCCCACTTGATCATTACCGCACAAGTGCAATACCAAAACACTCAGTCATACAGAGTGCAGAAGCGTAAACCCTTGACAGTAAATCTCTCATGAGATAGGAATGATCATGTCTCCTTACCACATTTCTCATCAACTCATATCACGAACTGGCTATACTTTACAATGGTTGCTTGCTGCGTACCTATTCTTTCTCATTTCTATGGCATCCGCTACTACTTTAGCTTCCGCCTAGGTGTTCTCGCCATTTACACTGGCTTGCCATTCATTGGCTCAACATATACGTTTTCTTAAATCTCTCTGCGCACTTGCGCGCTGCTTACTCTGCAGTTCATATTGCACACATACAGTGTTCACTACTCATCCGATTACTCTTCGGTTCGACTGCTATCGAGGTTCCTCTTTATACTACTATGTTCATATACTCATTGGCAATATACACATGCTCAAGTTTTACTACACCGCTCTAGCGGTTTCACATTACATACTTAGGTGGTAGCCTTTCTCTGGAGGATTCACGCAAATGCCGCTCCATAGGCCCCATAATAACAAGTGGTATCCCCACTCTAAGGTAGTGGTTCATTCACCACTGTTCCTCTTATGCCTCTATGCATAGGTTTACAACGTTTAGATCTACAAGTTTGCAGTTAGTTTACCGGCTTAAGCCACATTGCCTCGCCATGCTCCATGCGGGCTGTTTTATAGGTTTCTTCTCTCCGTATACCATTAAATGGTTTGGAGGTATTACTGGGTTTTATATGGTTGTCTCGTCACACTTCCAACATGGAAGGCCCTTTTAAATAACTTGATATTTTTGATGCCCTCTGGCAATCTAGGGTATCCCGTGTTACGTGGGATCCCTTCGGGTTTACCCGAGTGTTTGCTTAAACACTTGTGTTCTCAACACGATGTTTCGTTCAACTACTGTTGACTCCGGCACCCTTCGGATTGCTCCTGGGTGTTACTGAGTAATGCCATTACATCTGGCTTGTACTCATGGTTATGTTCAGTTGTGACTTCGCCTTGCGGCTATGTCCTTGACTATCCCGTTTAGGGTTGTAATGTCTCCCATTATTGGGTAGATCCTTGGTACTTCTAATACCTTCTAGGTCTGGTCATTATTCTCTTCAGTGAGGTATAAATGGGAATTCTATCCCGTTTATCGTACATTAATAAGTTCATTTAGGCATTCGCCGTATATTTACACTGGTATTCACCCAGTTATTAGGTATTTCCTGAGACATATCCAATGTCTGTACTTAATACTCTGTGCTTCTCGCACTTCTTAACGTTATGTTCTTAGCTCCATCATCCTACTGGATTCTTGACTCCTTAGCTTAGTAAGCTTCCTTGTGTTCTTCGATCATTCGAATGTCCAACTGTCTTGGTTTGAATTGGCTCTTTCGTCCGTAGTATGGAGTGGGCTACTTCCCGTGTACCGTACTCTACTTGTATACATACATGGAGTATCTTATTGATACGTTACCACTTACCCAACTAACTCATAATTGGTCTGTCAGGCCCGCAAGCTCCTTTGGAGTGCGGTCGTTCCATGTCTCGTTTGTGTACACTTGTAGTGTCGGTCACGCCTAAGTGAAGTATTCTGTTGCCAACTCCTCTTATATGTCCTATAATGACTTACCGTGATTCTCTGGTTTGGTTTAAAAATTCGGGGGTTTTTGGAAAATTTCATGTTTGAAAGAAAATTCGGGTTTTAAAAAAGCTCTTCATGGCATTTCAATGCCGGCTGATTCTTATCCAGTCCAGCTTCTTGCTGGCCGGTATGTTCTTTATACAGTGACTAGGCTGTTAGGCCTTTTCAAGGTTTCATTTCAGAATTCTTAAGGTTCGAGTTGCTATATTGGCTTCATTCGCCATCTGGTACTTTGCTAAGTACTGATAGCTTGTCAAAGCTCTTCTTATTGGTCCCGCTATTACTGCACTTGCCGTGGCAAGTGCGCGGTACTGGCGGTTTTTGGGTTAACTCATACCGGTCACGGTATTGTTCACATTGTATTTGGTAGCCTCGTTGGCTCTTCCTTGATCCCCTAGTTGGATAACTGCTCCTTGGAGCTGCTTCTCATTCCTCTTGACATGACTGTCATTCATTAGGTGCTCTCCATCTCGGAGTTCCTTAATTACTTTAATTCTAGCTTTACCTCGTTGCTCGTTCCCACGTCTTTACTGTGGTTACCGAGGTTTAGCTTATTTAGGTACTACTTTGTAGTCCTATTCGGGTATATCCCGTAGTTATGCTCGAGCTGTCTAAGCTGTATCAGTTAAGTATTGCAACCTCTTGGGTGTGGCAGGGTGGGTGCATCTACCTTTGACTAGATTCTCAGTCAATATGTATACCATGGATGGTATTAGTTAACTATGGCGGTCCGTAGACATGTGTCCCGGTTTTTGTTATTATCATTGGTCCGCCTTGTTGCACGGTTGGTGCTTTCTTTTTGCTGCTCGGCCAGCTAGGTTCTCGCGACTGCTAAGCATGTCGCCCCAAGTTGCCACAGATTTCGGTCTCCTTGGATTAGGATTTCTCGATCTTCCGTCATTAAGTGCGGTTATTGTCGTTTCAGCGGGATCCGTCTCCGGGATTTCCGGTTCTCGGGATTACCGCATGACAGGTTCTGGTTCAGATGAAATATTAAATAACTGCCAGATTGGGTTTCCCCGTCTCTCTGGCGTTCTTTCCCAAGCTTTTAATGCGGGGGTTGTGGAGGGCGGGTCTGGTATTGTAGGTATCCAGATCATACTGGAAGTTCCTAACTAGCGCATCTCTCACGCTACCACTCAACCCTTAGCCCTAAGTCTCTATATCCTAGCTCGGTATTTCCAGTCATCAGAGTAACACCCCAACCGTTAATCTCGTCATTACCTCTTAAACTGTTACTAATTCCTACTCACGCAGCGGAACTCTAATTACAACGAGGGGTGAAACAACACCGTTAGCCACCCATGTGGCTAACCAGGCCTTTCTTACATACCGTAACGGTCTGATGAACTGGAACAACCGAGTACTTCATACAAATGCAATAATCATTTCACTTCTTTACTATACCGAGTCTACAATATACGGATGCCGATAACATACTCGGACTTACACCTCATTCAAACGCATAAGTAAATACAGTCTAACTACCCATGCTCACTGCAGTCCCCGTCCTACTCTCTCGAACGGTGGTCAGCTTCAGTACCTGCACACTAAAAACGTTCCCCCTAGGGGGTCAGCTTACGCTGCGCATGAAATTCGCATATACCGCGTGCTAACCGCGGTACGCCGACTACTTTGGGTCGGATATACATGGAGTTCATTTTAATCAAACAACATGCATCATGGCAATACAATATATATGTATATCACACAAGGAATCTACATCCAATCACGGAACACGATTCCTAACTAACATAACAATGTTGTTAGTGGTAACTGGTTACTCTTAGGCATGAGGTTATTCCTCACTATGCCTTGTTTACTTATTCAATACGTCACCCTCTCTCGGGTTACTTATTCGTATACACACCCATTCTCTTGGGCTACTCATTCTTATACTTACCCATTCTCGGGTTACTCATACATATACTCACCCCTTTCTCTCGGGTTTTATACTCATTATCTCACCCACACTCTTGGGTTATTCATACTCAAGCTCTCGTAGATTCTCGAGACACTACAGGTCTCCTACGTCACGCTTGTTACTCTTATACATACTTAAGCCAAAACTCATGGCTCTCTAGCATAGTCTTACTTCCCCGGTTTCGACCCTACTCTGGGTCTAGCATGGTGGGAAGGTTCAACTAGCTCACGGAACTCTCTCTTAGTTCCTACTCTTTTTACATAGGTCCGACTACTCTCGGACTACTCACATTCCCATATACTCCTCTCTCGGAGTTATAATTATATCATGTATATTAGTCTAGAAGCATCATTCTCGATGTTTCTAATGACTTAGGGAACTTACTCAAGTTTGGTTACTTAGGTTTAAGAGTTACCCTACAATATATGCTCATACTTCGGTTATATTCTTATACCGGGTAAACCCTCTTATAGGAGGTCGACCATGTCTCAAGGGGGTTACTAGTCCCTAGGTCTCTTTTACCTTCTTATAAGTTCATTATTGGATAACTTCAATCCTCTCGATGGAGGTTCATTTATCTCTCCACTCATATTATTTCGTGGATTGTTTCAATAAGGTTTTCTAACCGTTATCGGGTATTACTCAACCCGTACATCTCCTCACGTTTAGGGAGTTCATATGTTTGCGTTATCGTTATACTTTAATCGATAGCTTGTGTGTGTTTGCATATTTCGTTATCACACGCATCGTTCCGTTCTACGGATCTCTAGCCGAACGTACTCACTAAGTCGGTCTTTACCTATGTTAGACCACACCGGCATACAGTATGTTAGTTCATTCAACATACAACAAGACATTCATAATCAAACAAGGATTATTTTCATGCTTTAGTCTTGATTAAGCCGGCACACAAACACACAAATCAGTGTAACTCGGTTAGCATACGGGGCATGAGAAAATCATACCTTTCACCGGGGTTTTTACTTTTACCGTGTCATCTCACCATGCTCGGTCACACGATCCACTGATAATTCAAATGTTTATTAACATCAAAGCATTACGGTATGTAACTAATACTCCCGTACTTAACCCCGTTATCCCGTTATCTCGGTTTTACACTTGTTAATTTGAGTTCTCACTTCTCAATCACTTCTAACACTTATCACACTTCCTAGGGCCTTTACATGTCACCAAACAAGGCCTTAACATCTTATAACATCATTAACATTCAAACCCCCATCATTAGCAACCTTTAAAACACTCACGGGGCAATTCTGGGGTGGTCCGGGACTTGGTCCTTACCCTAAGTCCCGGACCAATTCAACAAAACTCTCGGGTGAAAAATAACACCTGGTCCGGGACTTTGTCCTGGAGTATAGTCCCGGACCAACATAGCACTTGCACTCTCGGCCTTAATTTAGGTGTGGTCCGGGACTTTGTCCAAGGACCAAGTCCCGGACCCTGCTAAAACCTGCTCCAAACTTGATTTTTCCACTCCAAATCAATCCTTAAACCACCCTTAATCTTTCCATAACTTTCCACAAGTTTTCCACATATTTAATCACCTTAAAACATGCTCCAAAACTCTTCAAATCATAGGCTCAAACCTTACCCAAATTCTTACCAACATCACTTATATTCCATAACTAGTTTTCTTGTTTTGTTCAACTCTTGTAACAGATTTTGGTTGCATCATTATACCATTCATACTTCCCTCACCAATGTCATTCTTAGCACTCAGATGAGATTATTTCACTACTAGCACACACTCTCCTTCTTAGTTCGGTTCCAAACCATTAACCACTCACTTAAACACCTAGTTTTACCTTAGAACAAAACACTCAAAACTTTACATTCCTAGGTGAATTTTGACAGCACTTGCCTACTTCTTAAGCATATTCACCACACATAAATCAACTCATGAACATCCTCTTCTCCTCTGTTTAATCAAGCACAAGCAACTAAAATACACCAAATTCCCTCTTGTTCACACATATACACTAGCTTAGCTCCTAAGTTTATTTGCACACTTAAACCACATTAAAAACAACCTCATTACTTGTTCAACCTTGTAGTTTCATGACTACACTCACGTTAACATTCAATCCACATTAAAAATGTATTTCCCCAAGATAACATTTCAACTCAAGGTAAGTTCAATTACCTTGCTAGTTTCGGTTTCCTTCCTTCCTTCTCTTCTTTTCTCTTCTCTTTCCTCTTCTTTCTCTTTGCCTCTTGATTCTTGTTTCTCAACCAGCCAACAACTCAAGCTAGCCAATTCAAGAACCACACACTAACTCAAATACTACCCTTAATATCAAAACCCTAGAATTTTAAGGAGGGTTCTTAAGGTTTTTAAGGAGGCTTTACCTTGCACTTCTAAACGGAGTTCTTGGGTAACAAAGCTAGCAAAATTCCCACCTCCAATATGGCTTAAAACCGGCTGGAGAAAATCAAAGCAAGGAGGCTCAACATTTTTTTGAACTTCAATAATCGAAGGAGAGCTAGGAAATGAAAAGCTTTGGACCTCCTACTTACCTCAAACAACCAACGGGTTGTTTTAGCTCAAAATGAGCAGCTTGGAACTTCAATCGGAGCTACATCCATGGAGGTCAAGTGCAAGCTTTTGAAATTTTGAAAGGTGGAGGATGATCCCCAAGAAGAGAGGAGTCTCATGGTGTGATTATTTTGTGATTTGGAGTTGTTTTAGAGCTTGTAGATGAAGAAGAAGGAGGGAGCTGCTTGGGGAAGAGCAAATCGCCATCGAACAGAGAATGAA
>JAIOTZ010002410.1:0-18216 GCA_023374045.1 Limonium bicolor
GTACATCTTTCAGGCTACACACCCATAAAATTTGAGCAAAAAACACCTTCGGAACGGCCTCAACGCCGCCGCCGAGGGCGGTCCGCACCCACGGACGTCATGTCCAGTCCCGGACTCCCTGTCCGTAAGCCCGGACGCCCACGGACGGCGGCGGGATTTTTAAAAAATTCAAAATTTAGGTTTTCAAATAATGTCCGGGCCCACGGACAGCCTGTCCGTGGCCCCGGACTTCGCAATTTTCTGTTTTCCTTTAATTTCGACTCTTCTGTATAATTAGGTGAACTGGGGTCCGTGGTCTCGGACATGGGGTCCGTGGCTACAGACGTAAGCAAAATTCGACCTAATTCTGCCTCCAAAACCCTAGTTTAGATAGCTTTTAATTTCACTTTAATTTTCTGTCAAAAAATGCTAAAAAACAAAAAACAGAAGCTCACGCACTTAGGTTAAAACGACTCGTTATAAGCCGTAATTAAACTAAGTAAAGGAAAAACAACTTCTAGGGGTAATGAAATTAATTTGAACCCTAAATAAGTCGAATATCAAGCCCCCGAACCCGAACTCTCCTTTCCTATAATTTAATCTAGGTCAAATTAGGTGGCGACTCATAATAGGTTCCAGTGAGCTAGCTTAGGTTTTTAATAATTATTGTTATATGACATAGTTATTAATCTTAGGTTATAAGTGGACCTAAAACCCGTTAGATCATAATCAACTTTAATCAACATAGGATAGGGTTTAAAATCGAGGCTCACAGACTGGCGACTCTGCTGGGGACAAAATTCTTAATCTAAACTTGTTTAATTTTAAGAAAGAGGGCTTAACTCCAAAATTGTTTATTTATGGCTTTATTACTTTGTTTACTTTTGTGCGCACTTTAATTTTCTGCACCTTTTGCATCATATGAGAGCGAGGGTCCACACAAACCAGTTTCACCTCGGGGCCCATCTAGGGTCCCCTGTCAGGGACTCACACCTTTTAGGTGATGTGAATAAGCGGGGGAAAAGAGGAGGGTGTCTCTAACCACACCCCCTTAATACCTGGGCCTTAGCCCCAAGCGTTTTCCTGGCAGTGTCCTTACCAAGCCCAATGTTTGGTCATTCAAAGACCCATCCGTAGACGCACACTTAACAGTGATGTGAAAAAAGTGGGGAAGCCCAAAGAGAATAGCGTGCAAGCCCTATTCCTTTGTGGTGATCTGGGCCCAAGCCCCAAGCACCTCTCCGGATCGATCCATACCCAGATTGATTTAACCGTCAAGTGAGGACATGTTGAATTTGTGTGGGCGTTGTTTGCTTGGGTGATCGGTCCACTTCCCAGCCTAGAAATTGATAGGAGTTTCCCCTACATCAACTTAGCCCAACCCGAATTGGCAGCTCTATTGTTTGCGGCCCAGAGGCCCTGTTTGATTTAATATGTGAGTCATTTGGGCTTCGGCCCAAAAGTTTAGACTTAGGTGATTTCTCTCTTTCGGCCCAATTTGAATTATCAATTTAGTTCTAGGCCCATGAAAAACAAATCCACCTAAAGCAATCCATAAAAATCCATCAGGTCTTTCCATTTCAAGGCCCATTCTAGTCCAGGAAGACTTTTCACTCGGGTTTTGACCCACGATCCTAGACATGGGTATCATCTTCAGGCCCAATCATAATTACTCAGCCCAAATTCCAATTCACATCCAGAACATGGTTTAGACGTCACTTCGGCCCATGCGCTTTACTTCTAGCCCAAACACATTCTGACCCAAGCGCCCAATTCTCAAAACATTCCGGCTCAAGAGCCACATTCTTCAAACATTTCAGCTTAGGCACCAGTTCACAACTCATGAATCATTCCGGCCCATGTGCCTCTCTTCCAACTCATTTCGGGCCTCAGTGCCTACCCACAATCTTCAAAACATTCCAGCTCATATGCTTTTCTTGCAGCCCAAACAAGTTTTAGCCTAAAACTTCTTTGTGGCCGAGAATTTTAGCTCAGGTCACTTTTGTTTTCCAACAGATAAGCCCAAATCTCAAGTATGGCAGAGGGAGGAAATCCAATCAACATGGATGCCCAGTTAGCCGAAGAATTCAATGAGATGCTGAAAAAGATTGAGCGCATGGAGAGGGCCACCAGGCCAGCCGGTTTTGACTACTTCTCCACTGGATTATATCCCAAGGTTGATCTCCCTCCAAAGTTGAAATTGCCAACACTTCCTCTATACAAAGGTTCCTCCGACCCACAGCTTCATTTGGCAATGTTCGACAGAGAAATGTCCTTTCTTTCGCTAAGCGACATGCAGAAGGCCAAGGTATTCGCTCGCTATCTTGATGAAATTCCTCAGCATTGGTACATAACTCAAAGGATGAATACCAAGACCTACGAGGAGGTCTGTGAAGCTTTTCTGCATCATTTCGAGTACGCTAGAAGTTTTGGAGTCACCAGGACTGATCTTGCAAGCACACGACAAACAGAAGGTGAATCAATGACCGACTTCGTCAAGCGTTGGAGGACAAAAGCAGCCGCTATGCTCACAAAGATGGACGAACAGGAGCAAATCCGAATGGTAATCGAGAATATGCAGAAGCAATACAATGACAAGCTGAAATTCACATACTTTCCTAATTTCGACTTGCTGATGGGACAAGTTGGTGTCCTAGAGGAATTGATCAATAAGGGAGAATTAAAGCTTGGGAACTCAGAAAAACCGGGAATGGTTCAAGGACAGCAGCTTGCATCCAAAGAGGCATCCAAAAGAGAACCAGGCAGCATGAGGTAAACACCGTTCGACGGCTAAGAGAGTCAGGTTGGGCCATTGGAGCATCAGAGCCACCTAGAAAGAAACTCCGTCAGAGAGAGTTCACAGACATTGGCCAACCGTTGAGCCAGGCATTTAAAAAGCTCCAGGAGCGAAACATACTACAACCTCTCACCCCCCGGCCTGGGGTCCCTCAGAAAGGAAGGAATCTAAGTCAGTTTTGCCAGTACCACCAATTACCCGGTCACGACACCGATGATTGCAAGGCTTTGAGGCACACGATCCAGGATCTCTTTGACCAGGGATTTCAATGCGACGGTATTTAGGAGAATGTTTTTGTTAGAAATCACTTTAAATTCACAGTTCTTAGTTTAGACTTTAGAATATTTCGTTTCCATTCTGTTTTCCTTTTTAGTATACTTTGAGTAGCTTTTCGATGTATGTACTCAGTATTGTTCAATTTATTTGCCATTAATAAAGCTTCTTCATCCTTCACATCTTTAAGAAAGTCATGTACAAATGTTTCGTAATAAAATGCTTTTTCTCTAACAAAACAAAAAAATGGTTTGAGTATGTCTTCTGATAAAGGCACATGAAACAATCATCTTCTGGCAATAGAACAAGACGAGTCGTCTTTTTGCTTCCAAAAGGGTGAACATGTCCGTCCAAACACTGTCACAAAACATCCAAAACAATCCACAAAGCGGTCCAAACTCTACATCTGTTTAAGTGTTGTCATAAACCCCTAATCAATACTGGGGGCAATCTGAGCTCGGGATCGTCGCCTTTAATCTTTCGTTTAAGCGTGCGAACTAGTCTCTGAGTGAAATTCACGAGAGTGTCTTGAGCGGAAAAACCATGAGTGAACGAGCGTGTCATTTTTACATGACTCTAGTGAGACCACATTCAAAGGTAAGGTAAACGGCATAACTCCAACCGAAGGAGATATTTTGTAAATTTACGCTTAGACCTTTGAAAAGTAACAATGAACGGATACACAACTATTAGGGATGACGAAGCACCTAGGTACAGCACCACACAGCCAAAAGCTTGTGAACCCTGACATTAAACCCTAGGCACCCCCGCTGAGCTTTTCGTATACATCATCTTTTACAACATTACAAACTCCACAAACAAGGCAACCAATGATGAACAACCGACCCGGTGACCAAAGGAAGCAAGGAGCCCGACTTCCGAACAGCAACTTCACAGGTCCAAAGAAGCAACGCCGTTACCAAGACAATGAAATGATCCGCAAATGGTCCCAAAGCGACACAGGATCCCATGAGCTCACATCATAAAACAACTCTCAAAGTTTAAAACCGGGAAACACAAGAACCCCGAGGAAAAAGAGATTCAAAGAAAGGCAAATCTGGAAAGCCTCGAAGTGATCCAAAATCAGAAGAAAGAGAGAAGGTGCAAGGAACAATTCAAAAGTCCCAAGTTCCAAGCTCACAAGAAGTCATCACGAAGTAGCCAAATGACTTCAACACAAAGAAGGAAAGTCCGAGAGAAGGTGCAAGTTGCAGCTTTGGTCACCCTTATAGCTCCACATATCCTAAACATTCCTCCATCGTCCCATTGTCTTTCATCACACCCCATAGCCACGTTATAAGCTTAAAAGACTTCCGACTTAGTAGTTGTGTATCCAATCACGTGAAAGTAGCAGGTTGAACGCGTAAATCTAACAAATGTCAAATTCAATGGTTGGGATGTTTTGACCAAAAGGAGAGCACGAGTGCAAGCATCAAACACTTTGAGTGTAGGATAGAAAGCACCACATCAAGAAATAATCCTTGACCATGTGAGGATAAGACCTGTTCGCATGTTTAATCAAAGAAAATACTGGGGGCAATCGATCGTTCCGATAGATTTCCATGAACTCTAGCTCAGATTGTCTTAAAGGAAAATACTGGGGGCAATTGTTGGTTCCAACAATTGCTATGACAACACCAATTGAAACCCAAACATTAAGCACCACCAACACCATCACACCATGGGCACCTCATAAGCCTTCACCTCCACATAAATTCCATGGCCCTTCATAAGCCTTGATCACCACTCAAGACATCTCCACGTCAAACATCACACCACACCAGTGGCATGTTCATCTCCTAGGAGATAAATTACGAATCTGAAATCTTTAGTCAGGAAACGATAATTTCACTTTCCTTTTCAGTAGACAGAATTTTCTTTAAATATTGCCATGTTTGGCACCTCTTTCAGCAACTTCTTGTCCTGGACAATTTTCCATCAAACACTTCGGTTTCATAAATCTCATCATGGCCATGTTTGGCATATTTCTAGCAATTTCTTACTTTGGACAATTTTCAGTCTTTTCAAGCACTTCAATTTCATTTTGCAATACCCACGTAAACCTCTTCATTTCCACGTTTGGAACTTTGACAATTTGCTTTTTGCCACAATCATTTGCATAAAACATACTTCACATCTTTGCATCATCAAACATACTGCATTCCTCAATTAGCCTAGTTAAGAGTAGAACGGATCTCGGTCTCCATAAGCAACCGAGTAGAACGGATCTCAGTCTCCATAAGCAACTGAGTTAGACGGATCTCGGTCTCCATAAGCAACCGAGTAGAATGGATCTCAGTCTCCATAAGCAACTGAGTTAGATGGGTCTCGGTCTCCATAAGCAACCGAGTAGAACGGGTCTCGGTCTCCATAAGCAACCGAGTAGAACGGGTCTCGGTCTCCATAAGCAACCGAGCAGAACGGATCTCAGTCTCCATAAGCAACTGAGTTAGATGGATCTCGGTCTCCATAAGCAACCGAGTTAGGTGGGTCTCGGTCTCCATAAGCAACCGAGTTAGGACGGGTTTCACCTCCAAACCTTAGGCACACATAAGTCCTATCACCACAAAAAAAATAACCTTAGGCACCCATAAGACCTACCCTACATTCAACCATTTCAGGCACCCATAAGACCTCCCTTACATTCATTCACTTTAGGCTCGTCATAAGACCTAGATCCAACCTTTAGGCTCGTCATAAGACCTAGATTCTTCTTTTAGGCTCGTAGTAAGACCTAGTTGCATTCCCTTAGGCTCGTCATAAGACCTAGAACCATCCTTTAGGCTCGTCATAAGACCTAGTTGCATTCCCTTAGGCTCGTAGTAAGACCTAGTCGCATCCCTTTAGGCTCGTCATAAGACCTAGAACCATCCTTTAGGCTTGTCATAAGACCTAGTTGCATTCCCTTAGGCTCGTAGTAAGACCTAGCGTTACCCTTTAGCTTACCCACTCTTATCAAACACACCGCATTCATCTCATTCATATAGGCTCGTCATAAGACCTAGTTGCATTTTCCAGGCGCGTCACAAGACCTGGCGGCAGAAAAGTTAGCGAGGTGATGGCAATAAATCCTCCTTTTGTGATGTCAACTTATTTTCGGGATCAACGAATGGTGGGCGAAGGCAATAAGTCCCCAGGGTTTTTACCAGGAGTTATCCCTGCACACCGGCTTGGGGGTGATGGCAATAAGTCCACATTGGGTCCAGCCAGGAGCATTAGTACGGGTTTCGGTCCCCAGAAGCATCCGAGCATCATCAGCATCAGCATCAGCATCAGCATCATTAGCATCGTTGGCATTTCAGCATTCTCACATTTGCATAACACTCAGTTCTCACATCATAGGTAGTCAACGCCTTAGAATCGCTTGGCATCGCATCATTTCATGTATTATAGGTAGTCGACGCCTTAGAACCGCTTGACATTATTTCGTTTTCGTCACCTAGGTAGTCAGCGCCTTAGAATAGCTTGACACATTTTCACTTATAGGTAGTCAGCACCTTAGAATAGCTCGACAGCGTTTTGTTGCTTAGGTAGTCAGCGCCTCCGAATAGCTAGACGCAGTCAACGCGGTTTCGCACAATATGGAGAATTTCGTGAAGTCCAAAATTTTGGGGCATCACTCAAGCATCAACCAGACTTTTCTCATCCACTACAAAGTCTAGTTGACGGGGGGCAATCTGTTATACCCAAAATTTTGACCCCCTGGGTTAGGGTCTACGGGGTGCTGGTGTTGTGAGAGGCATTTTAATCAAGTAGTGAGGGATTCCGGCTCGATCGGCGCATTCCATGGCATGGGGAGCAGCTTCGTCATTTTCAGGGGCGTTTTGGTAATCTTTAAAGGCTCCTAAGACCTCCTATAAGCTTTCCCTCTCCTCCAAATGATGCCCAAATCAGCTTGAAATGCTTTGATATTTTAACCCATGATAGAGGATGACATTCTAAGCATAATGGCGTTGGAATTTTGATTTTTCGAGTTTCCAATAATTTTCTAGCAATTTCTGACTGAATCTGACAAGAAATTCAATTTAAAATATTCCAACATTTAAAAAATTCGGTTCCACCTCAGAAAATTCATAATATCCATCCTTGACATGTGGTTAAAATTTTACAGCGAAATTTCTTTGGGAAGTCTTTTAATTAAAATACCAAAAAATCTTACTTTTACTAGATTTTCTTTATCTTTAAGAAAGTCTATATAAGGGGATAGGTTTTTGGATAAAATCAGAACCTCATATGCTCAAGAACCCTAGAGAGTCAGAAAACATAGCCTCCTCTCTCTCTTTCACGTTTTCCAACACCCAGCCACCCAAATCACACCGAAAATCCCCCGAAATCACCATCTAAACACGTTTTTCAATCCCCAAAGCACCAATGATCATCAAAACCCCCAAAAAACACCACCAAAACGTGAAGAACAGCAAGAACAACCAACAACCAGAAGCTTGGTTCGAAAACCTTTCGGGTCTGCCATCAACGGAGCACTCGACGAATCCCGGTGTGATGAATCACTGTGAATCCGAAGGTAAAACAGGTAGACACTCCACTTCCCTAATTCTCTACGGTATTATCTGTCTTGCCTCAAAATTTGGGCTTAAACTAACTCTTCTACGCTCTTGTATTGCTATTTGTTTAAGCTTCTGTCCAATAACTTATTTACTAAATTTCGTGTTTAATTCGAATTCAAATTGAAAACTTTCAATCACTAACGTCTTGTACATCTTTCAGGCTACACACCCATAAAATTTGAGCGAAAAACACCTTCGGGAACGGCCTCAACGCCGCCGCCCGAGGGCGGTCCGCACCCACGGACGTCATGTCCAAGGTCCCGGACTCCCTGTCCGTAAGCCCGGACGCCCACGGACGGCGGCGGGATTTTTAAAAAATTCAAAATTTAGGTTTTCAAATAATGTCCGGGCCCACGGACAGCCTGTCTGTGGCCCCGGACTTCGCAATTTTCTGTTTTCCTTTAATTTCGACTCTTCTGTATAATTAGGTGAACTGGGGTCCGTGGTCTCGGACATGGGGTCCGTGGCTACGGACGTAAGCAAAATTCGACCTAATTCTGCCTCCGAAACCCTAGTTTAGATAGCTTTTAATTTCACTTTAATTTTCTGTCAAAAAATGCTAAAAACACAAAAAACAGAAGCTCGCGCACTTAGGTTAAAACGACTCGTAATAAGCCGTAATTAAACTAAGTAGAGGAAAAACGACTTCTAGAGGTAATGAAAGTAATTTGAACCCTAAATAAGTCGAATATCAAGCCCCCGAACCCGAACTCTCCTTTCCTAGTTTAATCTAGGTCAAAATTAGGTGGCGACTCATAATAGGTTCCAGTGAGCTAGCTTAGGTTTTAATAATTATTGTTATATGACATAGTTATTAATCTTATGTTATAAGTGGACCTAAAACCCGTTTAGATCATAATCAACTTTAATCAACATAGGATAGGGTTTAAAATCGAGGCTCACAGTTACACTGTCAAGTCTGGTACGAATTGAAATGAAGGCTGAGTGAAGGTTTAAATAGGCTTAGAAATAAACATAGGTTAGTGGGAGTTAGGTACGAGCATGGGCATAGACTTGACATATTGAGTATGGGTGTATGTTAATTAATGATGTGGTATGGGCTAAACCGCCGCTCGGCTGATAATTGCGCCGAAAGCCCGATTATCAGCGCGATGCGTTTTTATTTTTCATTTCTGTGTGACGTCCGGATCTGTGTCCGGATCGTTGTCCGGATCCGGACAAGACACAGAACTTCTGGATCAGGAATTTGGGTCACGTCCGGCTTGCGTCCGGATCCGGACATGAGATGTCCGGATTTGCTTCCGGCTATCTTGACCCGGACGTGACCAATTTTTGTGTCTCTTCTCCTGATTTGTTCCCCGTTTGTTGCATTGTAATCCTTATGACGTAAAATCTTCATTTCCATGGGGTTTTCCTATATTTAACACATAAGATGCGTCAATTCATATCAAAACATCATTCTTAGGAATAAACGCATAATAAGTGGGAAACATTTGCCTAAATTGTTGCAGATTATAAGTTAATTAAACCCTAAAAAGCCTATATGTTTCACACTTATCCGGGCACCATTTGAAGACCCATCTTTTTCTCCATGTTCTAAGGTAAGAAGTAGACCAAAGCTTCACTCTTTTCCATTTTTCCTTGCAAAAGTCAACTCACGTGAGCAACCCTATTCCATTGTTCAGCCGATTTTGGCATGCCACTGTGAGAGTTGAAGCCTTGTCATTTTCTACTAAAAAAATACTCCATTAGAAGCTCAAGGTAAGAGTTCCTAAGAGTTTAAATGGTTTCTCATAATCTAGGGTTTAAAACCTACGTAGGAAAACTTACTAGTTTTGTGTGTATGTGTATGCCTTGTTACATGGTGTAGCTTGGCTTAAATATAATCAAGAAAACAAAGAAGGAAAGAGGAGCAAGAGAAGAGAAAGGAAAAAGAAACAAGAACACAAGGTAAGGAGAAGCCTTTGTACAGTTTTTAATGTTTGTGTATGTATAAGTATATTGTTTAGTAATGGTCTAAACCACCGTAACAGTAGGAAAAGAATGGGGATATTAATGTGAATGGTAATTGTAGTTTGAAGCTTTTGAAAACAAATAAACAAGTGGTAAGTGTAAATATCAATTGTGCAGTGAGTCTTAGAAGTTGTGTGAGAATAATGTATATGTTGAACAGGTTGTGAACTATATTGAGTGGCAAAATTATGTGGTGAGAACACTTAGAAATGTAGGGAACCTCTGTCAAAATTTGGTTAGGAATTTAGAGACTTGGTTGTTGTTAGAAAAGAAAGAACAGAGAGGTTGTGCAGAGAAGAAAAATGAGATTGTTCATTTTGTTTTGTAACAGAGGGAGAGATGTAGTTGAGTGAAGTTGGAAATGGTGTAATGTGAGTTTTAAAACTAAGTTAGGCTAGTTCAAGAGTCATTTAGTTAGAGGGAAGGAGAATGGGAAGGTCTGTAGCAACAAGAGAAGGAAAAATTGTAACAGGAGACGAAAACTTATAGTAAATGGGTTAATGTAACAGATAAAGATATAGGTTGTGTTAGGTTAGCTTAAGTTGCTTAATCAATGTTTAAACATGCTAGATTACATGTAGAAATATTAGGGAAGAGATTAGTAGAAGTTTAGAGTTTAAACAAGTTTAAAAACTTGCATAAATTACAAAACTGTAACTAGTCCGGGTTTGCAAACCAGTACACAAACCCGGACCAGCATAAAAACTCGACAGAAACTTATACAGAAGGAGTGGTCCGGGTTTACAAACTAGGACACTAACCCGGACCACCCCAAAAACATACCCGTAACTTATCAAAACATGTGGTCCGGGTTTGCAAAGGAGTACACAAACCCGGACCATGCAAAAAAGACACCCGAGAGTTATGCAGCCTTGTGGTCCGGGTTTGTAAAGCAGGACACAAACCCAGACCATACATAAAACTCACCCTGATTGCTCCAGCATGTTGGTCCGGGTATGTAAACCCGGACAACAACCCGGACCAACCCAAAATCTATACAGTATGTATTTTTAAGCTAATCTAAGGTAGGTTAAGGATGGGTAATGATATTATAAGATACTTAAGACATAATTAATTATGTTTAAAGGTCATTAAGGCTATAAACAAGCTTAGAAAATAATTTTAAGTAAGTAACCTAAGTACATGTATTTGAACAACAATGAATTAGTAAGTATAAATCAGGAAATGTTAGTAAGGTAATTAGTAAGGCTAAGTAAGGGTAATTAACCACCCAATTGTATGTATATGTTAGGACTTGGATTGTGAACACCGGAGGAACGTCGGATACAAGTACAACGGTGAACGGTATGAACTCCTCATGCCCTGTATGCTACCTTGGTTACTCTGATTTGTGTGTTGTGTACTAATTGATCACCAAATAAGATAAACGCACGAATCGGATATATTATGCTTACTTGCGAATATCATGAGATTGTTCCTTGTTGCATATTTTCTTTAAATCATAGTTTGTATAATTCACGAAATGTATGGATGAATATGAGTGTGTGTATGTATGATGCATTGTATTGTGACTGAATGTGATTGTGATTGGACTTCTAACTGATTCCTAACAAGCTTACCAATCAAACTTAAATTGGTAATTAAATTGGAATGAGTAGAATCCGATATAGTTTCGGCCACGTGTGAGGATGCGAAGTCACAAGAGGTTGGCTCCAATTCCTGACTCTTAAACTGGTCCATGGCCCAAACCCCTTAAATGGGTAGCATCTTGGATTGGTGAGTCAAGTAAATCCCGGTGGTGGGACGGAGTAGTCCCCGGGCCGGAGGTCATACTGACTTAACATGAGTAAAAGTAAGTAAGTAAGAATGAGTAAACAAGTATGGTAAAGTAAGTAAGTAAAGTAAGAGTAAGTAATGTGTAATGAGTAAAAGAGTAAATTGCATTCCGACTAACCCGGATGCGTAATTTGGCTAACCCTTGTGAAGGTAAGTATTATGTGTGCTTGGGTATTGTTGTTTTGGATTGTGTATTGTATTGAGCATGATTGTATGATGTATGTAAAGCATGTATGTATGAAATTAATGAACCGCATGTACAGTCGACCTTAAATAGTCGGCGTACCCTAGTTAGCACGCGATATATGCGGAGTTTATGCGCAGCTTTTGCTGAGCCCCTTGGAGCGATGTTTTTACTACACGCAGGTCCTCGAGACGGGTAAAGATGACGAAGAGTTTAAGTTTAATTTCTTTTTGTCTGTAACTGATCAATTGTGAATGGTGTACGATGTTGTACACGGCTGTAGACTTTGGTTAGCCGGTGTACCATAGGGTACACCCTTTTGGGATAATGAAAGGATGGTGATTGGGTACAGATGAGTAGCTTGTAGAAACTCATTCATTTTGGTAGACTTGAAAAGGTATGTAATTAAATACTTGGTATACTCGGTAATCCAGCAATGTAAGTATATTATCTTTTATATTTGGAATGTAATGTAGTAGCTCAGTAAATTTAGGCATCAGACCGTGACTGTAGGTAGTGTAGCCTTGCTAGCCGTATGGGCGGTTAGCGGCGTTGTATCACCCGCAGTAGTAGTAGTAGTAGTATTTCCGCTGCGACATAGTATGATTAACAGGATGACTAGACGGTAAGCATAGGATTAACGGTAGGGGTGTTACAAGGATGTAAGGAGATTGTAAGATTGACATGTAAGTGAATAAGGATTGTAAGTACTAATGTTCGGTATATTCTGTTAGTCAGACCGTGGAAAGGTCCTGTAGTGTACTTAATTCCACTGCAACGTTTGTATTTATGTTGATAAGTTTGCGATAACCACGATTGGATTGAGATGGAGTGTTACAAAAAGTGGTATCAGAGCGTAGTTACGCTCTGATGACAGGAATTTCTGAACTTAGGAGAATACTTAGGTTGAGTTTGAGTTATGGGTTAAGGGTTGAGTGATAAAGTGAGAGGTGCGTTAGTTAGGACTTCCCGGTATTTACCGGATATCCATAGTACCTAGACCCGCCCTCCACATCCCTAACCCTGAATACGTGGAACAAACGCCAGAGAGAAGAAAGCCTTTTCTTACTCGGGAAAAAACCGATCTAGCAGTTAGTTAACAGTAAGCAATACGAGAAACATCATGTTGAACAACAGTTTATGAGAACTTGAACGTTTTAACTGGGGCGCAGCGGTGAAACAGACGCTACAAGTGAATTTTACCAAAAAGGGAACGGAAATTACCAGCAACATGGGTCGACATGCTACGCAGTCGAGTTACACCGCAATACCAATGATAGGAAAAGCACTATGAGTGCAATGGATAGGAAAGGATAAGCGATATGAGTACCAGACAGTAGTTCGAAGGAGCATTACGGTGGGATAATACAATGCATGAGAGTTAAGATTACCGGAAAGTCCAGTTGGAAACGGGAACTCTAAATCCCATACAATGAGAATTTACAAAACCTGGCCGACATAACGTAGGCGACGATGAAGACGTGTAACAAACTGTATACCGGAATAGGACTACGATGTAGTGCCTAAAGGAGAATCATTACTTAGTAACTACGACAAAATGTGTGGAAACGGGAGCGAGGATTATGACATCAGAAAATAACAAGGGGTT
Organism: Limonium bicolor; assembly: GCA_023374045.1. NCBI lineage: Eukaryota > Viridiplantae > Streptophyta > Magnoliopsida > Caryophyllales > Plumbaginaceae > Limonium > Limonium bicolor. The sequence goes on from JAIOTZ010002410.1 coordinate 13,179, forward strand.
CTCTCAGAAGGAGGAACGCCTTGATAAGTGACAGCCTTATCAAAACAACAAGGAAACTGCTAGATGGTCAGTTGTCCAAAGCGAAAGAACATCGAAGGAGTCCCGAGGGCTACCAAAGATATAAAAAGATTAGGAGGAAGTACCACTACCGACGCACGCAGTACCGGTAGCCCATCTTGCATGGCGCACTTGCCGTAGCAAGTGCTACCACGGTTAAGCTACACGGGAAGCCATCATGGCGAAATAGTAGAACCCTACAGTTGTAGTACACACTAATACCGGATTGTAAATCCATAAGAACGAAAGAATGAGACCTTGGAAAGGCCTGACGGCCTGACCATGAAGAGATGAGTCGACTCACTAGTCGGCAGGGAGCAAACTTGGACGGAATACTAAATGATATAAATTTTTGTAATGGTACAACTTACTACAACAACAACAACCGACAGTACGGTAAGAACATCAATCTAGAACCTCAGGGAGAGGAACCTAAGAGATCGCTCAATAATCCGAGCAAAACACTACATAAGTAACAACATACAAGGAATGTATTAAGAAATACAATGAAGGCAGTCGACAGAACGACTTCCAATAAGAACGGGATAGAACTCCCGAGATGACCATTAAGAATACTGTTAGCAGAAATATGTGTTACTATACTTCTACCTAGGCAGTGTACCTATCGTTTTGCGGGTATAGTGATTAAGTGGGTTGTCGAACTCAGGGACCTCTTTCAATTAACTGACAGATTAAATTAACCTAATTGAGAAAACTAACCTAAACTAATAAACAGGAAATTGTCACTTTTAAGGGAATTTTACTAGTCTAAGCAAATTCAAATAACCAAAGAAATTAAAAGAACAAATTAACCGAACAAAGCAAACTCAAACAAATAACGATTTGGAAATCTAATAATTAAAATGCGCTTCCGAGTTGTTCTGCTCACCTAATTCTTCAGATTTTATTATTAACTCTTCCCCTAACTTTTTATAATTCACTCAGAAACTTTAAATAATTCGTCAACGGCTAAGTCTAACGAATCCTAACTAGTTGCTAGAACTAGCAGCAGGCTAATGCTCTAATCCGGACACAACTAATCGCATAAAGAACAGTTTCTATGGGAGTCCGATTAACCTATAGGCGGGATCACGCTTCTAGTCATTAATCAGGTTCGACTTCCTACGTCTAGTTTACTATCTCAGCTCTCGCGTGTTGATTAGAAAACTACAAGAATTATCTTAATTATTGGCCAGATAATTAAAACACATTAAGAACAGAAATCAAACTAATTATAATAACAAAGTTGTACGGAAAAAAATTAATATAACATAATCGTCAGGAATTAGGCTCACTTCCCAACTCGGGAAGCTAAAAATAAACTACTCACACATGATTCTAGAAACAAAAACAATAAATAAAATAAACATTAAATAAAGTGTAACAAAAAGACTAATAAAGAAACCAATATTTTCAGTTTACTAAAAAGTCTCGGGTTGTCCTCAGTCTTGCTCTCCCCGTCGAACTGCTGCGCCCGGACTGCTGCTTTCGACTTCGGTGGTCAATTGGACAGGATGATGAAGTGATGTACGGTGAGTGAATAAAACCGAGGTCGGTGGTGTGGTGATGGTCAGTAACAAAGATGGATGATGTTGGTATGGTGTGGACGATGGCTACACGAATTCGACAAGGGGGGTGATACGACTGATGATGGTGATTGGTGTTCACTTCAGCCCAGAAGTCAGAGCAGTACGGCGCTGTATTGGAAACTAGTCGAGAAGTCGGTACTTTGTGGGGCTCTGGAAGATTTGGAGAATTGTTGGCTGGTTGTCGAATGAGATGGGCGGATCCCTCCCTTCTTGATATATAGCCCCCGTCCGTTTATCTGCTGAGAATTCTTTTTATCTTTAAAGAGATCTTGATAAAACGTCACGCGGCCTCATTCTTCTTAATTTTGCAGTCAACTGATTTTTTTTATCTTCTCTCGTCAAAGTCCTGCGGCGCCCCTTGCAGTACGGCTCTGTTGGGCTAGGGCTTTCCTTTTCTGCATGTCTGCGCCCCTGATTTTGTCGGTCATCCAAATTAATATGCCACACCATGTATACGATGGGTTTCGTCTCGTTCCAGCCCATGATAATGATGCATGCGGCTCTAATTATGTATGCAGCCCACCATCTCGTGGTCGTTCCTCTGTATAAAATCAACGACCAGCCCTCAGTATGCATGTCAATCCAGGAAAAAGGCTGCTCTCGAGTGCCTTTGTCTTGCGCCTCTGATCATTTATATGCGTCGAGTCCAACATCTCATGAATTACCGTGAGAGAATGTTGTCATGAGTGAACAGTGCTGCAAATCAATGACAACCAATGTGAATGCATGGCACGAGCAACAATTTTGACGTGAATGTCTTGGTGAAAATGATTGATTATTAAAGAATAAATCAATAGTGCATGCGATATATATAATTGTAATTTTTCTGCATTTAACAAATATAATATATCAGCTCTCATCTAAACATAAATCTTAGAAAAAGCACATGATAAGTGTAAAATATGACATGAATTGTTATAAAAATAGGAAGAAATAAAGCCCTAATAATAGATATATTTTACACTTATCAAACTTCCTCACACTTAGCTTTTGCTTGTCCTCAAGCAAATACAAAATATGACTACTTTTAAGGGCCGTAGTATCGAAACTCAGGTTCAAAACAACTGTTGATGGAAAACGAGCAAAATGACAATCAAAAGAATAGTTCTGCAATCAGCTATAGGTTTTCGCAAACAGTGAAAAGAGTAAAGTTAAAAGCATGGAGAAGTTAGATTATAGAAACTGAACATAGAATAGTTTGGGATCTTCCACCGTTTCTTCCTCTAACCTTTGGATGACAAGGGGTGTGAAGTAACGCCTTATTCCGCGATACCTTTCAACACCACGTACTCATGATCAGAATAGGCATAAATGTTTAACTTTCCATATTTCTTTTCTTCTCTACCATTTTTTTTTCTTTCATTTGCACATTCAATTCATCCCCCCAGACTTTTCTCTTCACCCTTGTAGCGGCTTTGGGTCTTCTATCCCAGATCAGATGACCTTAGGTAGATGGGTGATGAAGCACCCCAAGAACTTAATAACCGAATGAAGAGGCCTGTTTTGGTTCAGAATTTTTAATTCAAATCAGCGGAGTACCTTGCCTTATCATTTTCATACCAAACTTTCTCATCATTCCCAAAATCCCAAACTAGACTAATTCAGTTTTCATAATCAGCTAATCCACCAAATTTCAGTGAAAACAGATTCATATTGGATAAAACAATACATACAAACAGCCGAAAGCAGAAAGATTCTTGAGGTGGCCATCAGGCTTGTTTTCAAAACCTCAACAAAAGTTTTTTCACCTAGAGATTCAATATTTATTGGCACCTAAAAGAGACAATTCTTTCAAAGCAAAAGGGCAAACAACAGCAAATGTGGCATTAGGTGCAATGACAATATTTAGAACGAACTCCTACTTCCTCACACTTAAGAGGAGCAATGTCCTCATTGTTCACAAATTCAAACCAGGAAAAGGACTTCCTAAATATTGCAAATTCGTGGATGTTATTTATTAAAGGCGCAAGCGGGACTAAAATAAGAGTGAAAGGACACGAAAACTCCCCTGATATCTTTGGATTGAGGAAGGGCTCCTTCCTCACACTTAGGTACATCACTGGGGTAGAAATCTTCAGATTGAGCTTCCTCACACTTAAGTCCTTTACCGGGGTAGGAATCTTCCTCACACTTGCTGTGAAGCAAGTGTTCAGCCTATGGAATGTCTATGATCACCACTCCTGCAAACACCTCAGAGAAACACAAAAAACTTGACACTTAAAAGTATCATGTTAAACGCATGGGCTCTGAAACCTCGAGTGAGTAAACTGAGCAGCAAGAGACCTAATAAAAATTCAAAATGCTAAAAATAAAACAAAACTAGAAAATAAAGGCAAAAACATTAAAAACATAAATTAAACAGAATACTACCACTGGGTTGCCTCCCAGTCAGCCGCCCTTCTTTATAGTCTTTGGCTAGACTTTTCGGTGTAGCTATCTTGCAACTGGATCCTTAATGGTCAATTCATGAGTATACTCCGTATCCGATGCAGTACCCAAAAATTTCTTGATCCTAGAACCGTTCACCTTGAATGTCTCTCCCTTGGCATTCACTAACTCAACTGCTCCGTATGGAGATATACTGACAATGGTGTAAGGTCCTGACCAATATGACTTCAATTTACCTGGGAAAAGCTTGAGCCTGGAGTTGAATAGCAGAACTTGTTCGCCAGCCTTGAACTCACGCCTCGCTATCATCTTGTCATGCCAGCGCTTGGTTCTCTCCTTATAAATGACAGCATTCTCATAAGATTCATTCCTGAGTTCCTCTAATTCAGTCAACTGGAATTTGCGCTTGTCACCAGCTTTTTGCAAATCTAAGTTCAGCGCCTTCAACGCCCAGTAGGACTTGTACTCCAGCTCTACAGGCAAATGACATGCCTTACCAAAAACTAGCTTGTATGGAGACATACCGATGGGTGTCTTGAAGGCGGTGCGGTAGGCCCAAAGCGCATCATCCAATTTGAGTGACCAATCTTTACGAGAAGAATTCACCGTCTTTTGCAAAATCCACTTAAGCTCTCGGTTTGTCACCTCGGCCTGCCCATTTGTCTGAGGATGATAAGGTAAAGCTACCTTATGTCGAACCCCGTACTTCTTCAGCAAGGCATCAAACTGGCGGTTGCAGAAGTGGGAACCCACACTAATAATCGCTCGAGGGACATCGAATCTAGTGAAAATATTCTTCTTGAGGAACTTCACAACAACTTTAGCATCGTTAGTAGAACAGGCAAGGGCTTCCGCCCATTTAGAAACATAATCAACAGCTACTAAGATGTAAAGATTACCAAATGAATTTGGAAAAGGACCCATGAAATCAATACCCCACACGTCGAATAACTCAACTTCTAGAATGTTATTCAATGGAAATTCATTACGACGAGAGAGGTTAC
>JAIOTZ010002411.1:0-18213 GCA_023374045.1 Limonium bicolor
TGGGTGTGTCGGTCTTAATATAGAACCGACCACACCGTCACACCATAATTTTATTTATATGTGTCAGATATAGTGACCCAATCACAACATATACATAATCCCCCTAGCCCGAACAATAGTCAGGTAGGAAATCCATTTATCTTAAGCTTGTGGGTGATTGTAATCCAAGGAGGAAAAACAATCAATAATAGAGTGGGGGTCGAAGCGAATATAGACATTAACTCCCAAACAAACTTTACCATAATCCCCCTAGCCCGAACAATAGTCAGGTAGGAAAGCCTTTTATTAGGCTTGTGGGAGATTGAATTCCAAGAAGGAATACAACCACTAACAGAGAGGGAGTTAAAGCAAATGTAGACATCAACTCCCAAACAACACACGCGACCGGAACGACCGGATTCCTCACCCCCATAATATATATTAGTTAGAAGTTCCCTTATGGAACTTATCATATTAGGTTACCATATGGTGTTACAAACTTGGTTAAACACACAAGGGAGGTAAACACACTTACACACAATAGCAATACACAACTAACACACGGATAGCCGTAGTTAGAACGTTCCCGTAGGTCGGGTCGTTAAATCCGAATACCGATCTCTTATGTGATCCTAGAGTCGAATAGCTAAGGTTAAACACATATTCGAGGTTAAACGGTATCAGAAACTAAATACACCACATAAACGAATTACTGAAAACTCATTTCATGCTTATTCTTGCAAGGTGGCAAACACACAGAAAAACAGGTTGGCATACAAGCCGGTGTAATCCGGTAGAACACGGGTTTGCAAGAAAACCATACCTGTCACCAAGGTCCACTCTATTATGTTCTTTTATGTTCCTCTAATAGTTCTCGAACTACTCGTAACAGTACAATTGCTTCCATTAACATTGGGGTAATATGATTGTTTAACGACTAATGCGCCCATAGTTAACCCCGTCTTCCCGTTATACTTAATTTTACTCTTGTGATCTTAAGTTCACAACTCGCACATCCTACCTAACACTTGTTTATACTTTTTAAGGCCTTTACATGTCACCAAACAAGGCCTAAACATTATCTAAAACTATTACCATCCAATCCCCCATCATTAGAAGCCTTAATTTTTTTTTTCTCCCTGGTCTGGACCGCCCCTCTGGGGAGGTCCCTGGGGGCGGTCCATAACAAAAACTACACTCGTCCTGCAGAATTCAACTAGACCTCCCCACAGGGGTGGTCCCTAGGGGCGGTCCACAACAGACCCCATTTTTCAAAGTGCTTTTCTACTCATTTTGAACTCCAAATTCACCCCAATATTTTCCCACTCATTCCACAATCATTCCACATTTTTCATACATGTTTAAACACCTTAAAACATGCACTAAACCTTCCTCAATTATCACCAAACTTGTCACTCAATTTCTTACAAAAATTTCTAACACTTGTAACATTTTTCCTAAGGTTTCTAAGGAGTAGTTATGCCTACAACTTCAACTAACCAAAGTGTTGCCTCACCACCATTACAACTACTCCAAAAGCATTATTTCTCACCAACACCTCCTTTACACAACTCCTTAAGATTTTTCCACAAGTTCATACTTAATCCGTCACAAGGTATTATACCTCTTTTATTACCAAATTTTGCATAAGTTTTAACACTTCACATAACATAACTTTGGTGTGTCTAACACACCCGTTTGATCCCTAAATCCTCCTAGACCATTCCTAGGTCATCCTAGCAATCAAGAACACCTTAATTCATTTTCTTTCACCAATTTAACACTTAACAATTCCTAGTACAACCTAGGTCATAATACTTCACCAAAACACTTAAAACTCTTGTTTTCCTAACCAAATTTTTCCATAGCTTCCCTAACACTTTCTTATCCCCAAACACTTAGGTTTTCACCTTTAGACAACCAAGAACACTCAATCCCTTAATACACATTCTTACACCCAAACATATGATTTTTCATCCTTTAACCATCAAAGACATTCATCTTCACAAGAAATGTTCTTTACACACAACTACACCTTCAACTACACTACATCATAATATAGTGCATAATCTTAAATTGCTTGTCACTTAGGCCCTTAAATAACATTAATCTTAAACACAGAATTTCACACATATTAAATGCCTTTAACCTGCAAATACACACAACATCACATATGCTCTTAATAACCTCCTTGTGGGTATTTACTAACTCATTTCCCTTTGGCTCTTTAGGTTGTTTTATAAGGCAATTTAAGCACATTCTCCTAGAGCACAAAGACTACATAAAGAGAAGTCATTTCCCTCATCTCTTCAAGATTTTCTCACTTGTTTTCTCTTGTTCTTTCTTGATTGAAAATCGGCAAGGAGCTTTTATCATTTGTCAATCTTCTAACCAATACACATATCAGGGTAATGAGCATTAAGCTTCATACTTAAACTCATAAATAAACCCTAGATTACGTAAGTGTTTTAAAACACTAAAATGGAAGTTTACCTTGGAATTTGAAAGAGAGCTTGACAAGGAAGTAAGGTAGGACTCCATATAATCCTTTGGAGATTGAATCAAGCTACTAAAAAGAGAAAAACAAGGCACCATCAACTATAATTTTCGGCCATATATGAAAATAAGAGGAAAAGTGTATTCTCTTTGGTTTTCCTTACCTTAAAGCAAAGGAGAACAACAAGGTGTGAAGAGCTGAGTTTTTCCTCCTTCAATGGAGATTCTCCATGGCACCGAAATTTAGCTCTTGAAGATTTGAAAAGATAGAAGTGTAGAGCTTGGTCTAACTAAGACAAAGGTAGTCTTGGAATTGAATATGGAGCATGAAATTGAAAGTTACAAGCAAAAGAAGTTCAAGAATGGAGGTGGACTGTAGCAAAACGGCTGGAGCTTGGGAGGATGAAGGAAATGAAGAAAGGTGAGGTGAGAGGTAAGTTTAGAAGATATTTTAAGTTATAAAGGTAATTCGCTTTTTCTTACTTTTTCCTTCCTTCCTTTAATTAGCTAGCAAATGGTGGTGACTCACCATATAGAAAACCGTTCCCCTCACCATACTTAGGATAGTTATGCGCTAGTTTGACCATTTAACTAATTAAAGTAGACTAAAGCGTTAATTGAGCACTATTTGGGCACTATTCATAAATTAGTGCACATATTTGCGAATTTTTTATTTCCCATGGATTTAGGCTTCCTAATGTGATACTAAGTAGTACACATATTGATTAAGATTTAATGATGGGCATTGAGCCAATCAAAACCCATTTCTAAGATAATATTTCAAAAATGTGCCTTAAGACTCCTTAATGCACAATTTGTGTTTTAACTTTTTTTTGAGCTTTGTTTTCTTTGGGAATTGATTTAACATGTTCATTATCATGTTAATAAGGTCTAGGAATGACCTTTAGGTCCTATACAAGGTTACACCAGGTGTAGAGCAAGTATTTGCTTAAATTGGCTTTATGGTGTTTTCTTTGGTTTAAATTGTCTACCAATGTCTCTTAAGGACTTAATTAGCCTTAGAAAATCATAATTTCATGTTAATAAAGTCTTGGTAGGCTCTTTGGGTCCTAACCAAGTTCATTCCGAGCTTAGAGCATGTTTTTGCTCAAACTGTCTTTATGGTACTTTATTGTGTTTATTATGGTTTAAATTGTTCACTAATGTTTCTAAGGCACTTTTTATCCTTAATATACCATAGTTCTATATTTAAGCAACATATCAAGATTTGGGGTATTTCAATCTACCCCCCTTAAAAGAACTTCGTCCTCGAAGTTCATAGTTTCCCTCGTATCCTTCAGTTAGAATCCGGGGATTACTTGCCAGACAAAACCTCCATACCAAAACATACCTTTACATAACATCCTTGGACTCAATGGTTTGGGTAACATAACCACATTTGTATCCACATTTCAACCCTCAGACTCTCAGGTCTGGGTAACATAATTAAATTCAGAACACAACCACATTAGAACTCAAGGTCAAGATAACATTTATTGCACCTACCACACAACATGTCTTAGCATGTTTGCTCAAATTTTGATCGTATGCTCCTAATGTTATTCTAAACCTGTTGGTGACTTTAAATTTCACTTTTGAGGTTGAATTTTAGGGGAAACTTGGTGAGCAAGTTATGGACTAATAACACAAATAAACAGTAATTCAGGAGCCAACAAAAGGTCAGTTCGATCCCAAAATTTAATAGAGAGTTAATAAGGATGTGGGGAGTAAGAAAAGTAGAATTATAACGTGTTTTACCTTCTTATTCAAGATGATTATTCACGTTGGGATTCTTCAGAGGCTCCGATGATGCCGGTTTTGGATTGAGTTCAACCCGAGCTTCTGGTTGTTGATTGTTGTTGATGTTCTTCACGTTTTGGAGGTGGTTTGGTTGATGTTTAATGATTGTTGATGTGTTGGGAGTTGAAAAGTGTGTTTAGGTGGTGATTTCGGGGGATTTTTGATGTGATTTTGGTGCTTGGATGTGTAAAAACGTGGGGGACTTGTGACAGCTAGGTTTTCTGACTTTCTAGGGTTCTTAGAGTTCTAATTTTATCAAGGAATAAGGTTCCTTATATAGGCTTCCTTAAAGATAGAAAAATCTGGTAAAAACCGAGATTCACCGACGTTTTAGCTCAAGGGTTTCCAAAAAGGAATCTGACTATAAAATTTTAAACATGGGTAAAGGATGGTATTTCCGATTTTTCTTAAGTAGAATCGAATTTTTTGGATATTGGAATATTTTTAAATTCAATTTCTCGTCAGATTCAATCAGAAATTGCTAGAAAATTCTTGGAAATTCGAAAAATCAAAATTCCAAAGCCATTATGCCCAGTCTATCATGGGTTAAAATTTCAAATCATTTTGAATTGATTTGACCCTTCTTTGGAGGAGAGAGAAAGAATATAGGGGTCTTAGGAGCCTTGAAAAATTATGAAAATGCCCTTGGAGATGACTAAGCTGTCCTTAGTACTGTGAAATGTGCCGATCGAACTGGGAAACCTTGCTACTTGACCAAACTAGCCTATTAGTAGAGACTCTCTTCAGGGGGGTTAAAATTTTGGGTATAACAGATTGCCCCCAGTCAACTAGACTTTGTAATGGAAATGAAAAGGCTAGTTGATGCTTGAGTAATACCTCAAAATTTTGGATCTTAAAAGACCCCACATGTAATTGAAATCCAACAAGTTGTGTCAAGCTGTTCTAAGGCGCTGACTACCTAAAGGTAAAGTGAAAGGATATCGAGCGATTCTAAGGCGTCGACCACCTAATGGTAAAAATGAAGTAATTTCAAACTATTCTAAGGTGCCGACTACCTGTAATGAATCAAGTGATGTCAAGCTACTACCTATAATGAATGAAATGATGTCAAGCTATTCTAAGGCGTTGACTACTTATAATGAAATAAAGTATGTTGAACATGCTAAGCTGTCGGGAACCTGTAATGCTAATGTGAATGTCATGCAAAAGAAAATGATATGATATGCTGATGGTGCTCAGATGCTTTTCGGGACCGAAACCCGTTCCAATGCTCCTGGTTGGTATACTATGGGGACTTATTGCCTCTACCCTCCAACTGGAGTGCTGGGATAACTTCTAGATTACCAAGGGGACTTATTGCCACTGCCCACTAGTTGTTTTTCCCAAGAAGTTGACATGAGGATGGGGACTTATTACCTCTGCCCCGCCAACTTAGATCACGCTCTGTCTCGTACTTGTCTCACACTGAAGATGATACTAGGTCTCGTACTGGTCTTGCACTGGATGGTGACGCTCGGTCTCGCACAGATGAAGATGATGGGTCTCGCACTAAAGAAGATGCATGGTCTCGCGTAGAAGGAAAATATGGGTCTCTTACTGATGAAGATGGTGGGTCTCGTGCTGAAGGAAATGATGGGTCTCGCATTGATGAAGATGGTGGGTCTCGTACTGAATGACAAAAATGCAGGGCGTCACATTGATTTTGGGTCTCGAACTAATAATGAGTAAGGGAGATAATGGTCTCGTGCAAATGACGAAAACTGATTACTGGAGTGCCAAACATGGCAATGATGATAAGATGTATGCAATCAAAATATATGAACGATACTCGTTCAAAACAGGAAACTGTTGGAAAAGGTGCCAAACTTGGCAATGTTGAGGTGTTATACAAGAGTTGTAAAATGCAACTAAAGTGTTTGTTGGAAGCTTGCCCAAAACAAGGAACTGTTGAAAAATATGCCAAACATGGCAATGCTTGAGAAAAACTCTGCTGAAAAAGGAAAGTGAAATGATCATTTCATGACTATAAATTTTATATCCGCAATTTCTTTCTTAGAAAATGAACATGCCGTTGGTGGAAGTGTGCAGTGTTTGTTGTGGTGCTAAAGAGTTTTGCCGGTGTTTAGGATTTGTGATAGACCTGGGATTAGGTTGTGATAGTGGATGGTGGTTAGGGTTATAACGGGCCTAATGTTTTTGTGGAGGTAAAAATGATGGGCTTGAGAGTGTGTGTGTGGTGGTAAGTGCTTATGTGTGCCTGTGGTGGGATGGTAGGGCTCAAGCTTTGGGTTTCAATTGGTGTTGACATGGCAATTGTTGGAACCAACAATTGCCCCAGTATTTTTTCCATAGGACAATCAGAGCTAGAGTACATGGCAATTGATTGGAACGATCGATTGCCCCCAGTATTTTCTTTGATTTAACGTGCGAATGAGTCTCGTCCTCTCAAGGTCAAGGCTTATGTTTTGATGTGGTGCTTCCTAACCTACACACGACGTATTTGGTGTTTGCACTCATTTCTCGCTCATGGTCAAAACTTTTAGCTTTGGGTTTCATTTGATGGACACACAACTATCAAGTCAGAAGTATTTAAAGCTTATAACGTGGCCATGGGATGGGATGAAAGACAACGGGACCATGGAGGGATATTTTAGGTTTGTGGAGCAAAAGGGGTGACCAAAGCTGCACCTTATGTCTTCTCTTGGAATCTGCAGAATGGTTATATCGTGAGTTGTTAGAACTGGTGTAATTAATAAAAGAAAAGAAATTAAAACTCAAAATATCCATCGGGCTGCAAATAAAACCCGGTCGCAGTAGTATAGTAAAACAGAAGCGGTCGGGGTCAAACCGTGGGACTTATAGCGAGATAAAATAGTTCCTAAGCTTGTCACAAAAAGGGGGGAAGTTAATTGACTTGTTTTAGAGAATTTAAATAGTAGAAAAGATAACTGAGTGCAGATAAATTAAATGGAACTCCGGGTTCAGATTTATATAATCTGATTAATTATGCTATCTCTACCGGTTAAATATATTAGTTTGGCAAAATTCCTGTTATTATCTTAAGGACTAAGTCATAGACTCATAAGATCTCGTTTACCAGAAAAGCTCAGTCTAATCAAGGTTCGAGCAATACTTATGTAAACGGACGTTAAATTCGAGGAATTATAATTGCATCTGAAAATACTAACCTATTAAATCATAATAAGCTTTCTCCAGATTTACGGCTTAATTAACCTGTCTATTTATCACCGGTCTGATCAAAATAGACTTGGAAAGCATTTTAATAAATTCATGTAATTTATTAAAATGGCGAGTGATAACTTTAAACGTAACAAACTATATTTATTTTAACCGGTAGAAATATTGATTACATAATTAAACAGACTAAAGCTAAACCTTCACCCGGAGCAAATCCTCCTTAGCCTGACATATTAACTGGTAATAAGTCAGACAGAGGTTGGACGTAATAATAATACGGAGGCGTGAATGGTGTATGGAGAAATGAAGAGGAAGAAGAGTGGAGCGAGTACGTAGGATTTCTGTAAATGGAATGAGAGATTTTGAGTGTTGAGTTTGGGGTGGAACGTATATGTTTGATTGAAGTAGTAGTGGCTTTTTATAGAGGAGAGGAAGAAGAAGAACGACTGCAGACAGAGGTGGAAGAGCATTGATTGCTCATTAATTGCAGGGGACAGAGCTGATGACGCGTGAGGAAAATAAGGTAGGTAGGCGTGCGGAGTAGATGGATATGGCAGAAACAAGTCGACGGGCGAAGTCGACGCGAAGAAGAAAACTGGCGCGTGTTGAGTTTTTAGTCACGTCCGCCTAAGCAACCGCCTCTGGCTATGCGGACACATTGGAACCACTTTGCTGTCCGCTAGGCGTCCGCCCTATAACACGCGGTTGCCTTGGTCCTCCGCTTGACGTTCGCCCACCGTCCGCCTTGACGTCCACCACCGGTCCGCTTGACGTCCGCCTGGCCGTCCGCCTGGAACAAGGCGGTTGCATCACTGAGTCGTCCGCATGTGTTGTCCGCCTAAGACCATGCGGACACACGTGCTCGTGACTTATTTTCTTCTACGAACTTTGACCGGCTCTAGATTCTTCGTTTGGACTCCGTTTTCTGAGCCGTTTGCGTCTATGCGTTTGTCTCTTCGTCTACTTTACTCCTAGCTTAGTTTTCCTCATGTTTAAACAATAAATTTGTAAGATAACAATTAAACATAAACTAGAGAAAAACTAACCGAAGTGGAGAAATGAGCAAGAAAAGTGCTAATATTATATATGAAATACACCTATAAAACATGCTCATTTGGACACTTATCACACCCCCACACTTATCTTTTTGCTTGCACCCCCACACTTATCTTTTTGCTTGTCCTCAAGAAAAATCACGTACCCAAGCAAGTAGGGAATGCTCAATACTAACAAATATTATTATGAAGGGTAGGATAACATGATCTTTAAACTTTTCGAGGAGTGTGAAAAATCAACTGTTTGGTGGCATAGGTGCGCTCAGGGTAAAAATAAAATATAGAGTTTCGGGGTATGATCTAAGGTACTTCAATATTTCATTTAGGTGACTCTGAGAACTTTTACCATGGCCAACTTCTCTCAAGAATGGGCATTGAGGAGAAAACAAAAGGAAAAATAGATTCATGCATTTGTTTCACTTTTGCATAAGGGATGAGAAGATAAAATGTAGGCATCATGCCTTTGTATTTAAGAACACTCAACTCTCTTTTGTTGGTTACCAATGGTATCTCGCAAGTCCCTTATTATTTTTTTTTCTTCTTCTTTTTTTTAACAGAGAAGCACCCCTTAGCAATCCCTAAGAGAGAAGACAGAAAGAAACCCTGAGCAGTAAAATCCAACCATTTGCAGATCATTTGGTCACACCGCATATAAAATGCTCCTCAAAAGTAATCAAAATTTTAAAATTTGTACCATTTATCCCACAATTCATAACAGTATTTATTCTTAAAGAGAACAACCCACATATAAGGGGTCACGATATTGAATTGGACAAACGCAAGATAAGTAGAGAGATTAAGCATTTAAGCACAAAATGTCATCGAAAAGGGCACACTCCCCCACACTTAAATTGAACAATGTCCTCATTGTTCACCAGAAAAACAAGGGAAGGCTTCAGAAGACCTTTTCGGTAAGTAGATAAATAGAGATAACACAAAGGTCACAAATAAACATTTAAGCGCATAAACGCTCCTCTGCAGTTTTTATTTAAATAAAAGCATAATTAAAGAAACTGGTACTCCCCTGATATTATTTTTGCTAGTTGGTAAAGGGGTTCCCCCACACTTGAGCTTCAGCCTCAAGTAGCGTAGCTTGGTTGCAGTGTAGACATGAATTTGCACCTGCATAAGACACTAGAAGCAACCATACTACAAACGGAGTTAAAAGTTAGCAAAAAAAAAAAATTAAAGAGAACCTGAAAATTAAAAGAGCATAAAAGCAAATAAAAGTTCATCCGGGTTGCCTCCCGGGAAGCTGCCCTTCTTTAACGTCTTTGGCTAGACCCCTTTTTCGTTATCCTGGATCAAAAATATAAGTAGACAACAGTTCAGCCAGGAAAACGGAGTTGACAATAATTAAAATCAAACCACCTGGATCAAAACAAAATGTTACTTCGGCAAATATAATAGGAAAATGAATACTCCACAAAATCTGGTGTTTGAGGAGGTACTGCCGGTAACGTAGTTATAACAGAAGACCCGGTGGTGTTGACTTTTCTTCCTCAAATTGGAGGATGTAAACATCATCCTCTTGTAGGTGAGGCTCGTAGAAAGAACGCTGATTGATATCATCTTCAGAGAAAGTTAATTCTTCGAAGGTGATAGTGGCGTTTTGTTTGGATATCTTGGCGGGAGGTGATGGCAATTCCTTCTCTTCATTTTCGAGGATGTAAATATCCTCATCTTCTGGATAGAGCATAGAGAAGGATGGAAACTGGCGGTAGGTGACTATAGAGGGAAGAGAGTAACTTACATCCGTAGTGGGGTGTTCTACCTCATGAATTATTTCGCTCTTTGGTTGCTGTTCTTGTTGAGCGAGTCTCTCCAGGTAGTCTGGTTGATCTTCTAACCAGAGTTGTTCTTGTAATATGAGACAATCCTCATAATCATGAGCTCCCCCACATACGGAGCAGTATAAATACTTTGA
This sequence comes from Limonium bicolor, assembly GCA_023374045.1. Taxonomy (NCBI): domain Eukaryota; kingdom Viridiplantae; phylum Streptophyta; class Magnoliopsida; order Caryophyllales; family Plumbaginaceae; genus Limonium; species Limonium bicolor. Next base: position 10,417 of record JAIOTZ010002411.1, read on the forward strand.
ATAGCAAAACTCTTGCTCGAACACCTGTTCCATTTGCTGCGTACTGTTTTCTTTTTTTTTTTTGGATTTTCGTATATAAAACGTAACTACTGAAACAGATTAGGGAATAAAATGATTAGAACAAACACAATAATAATATAAGTGGTTCGGTGAAGAAATGAAGAAGCTGGAGCAATTTGGAGAGACTGAGTCGCGAGCTTGTTCTTCTCTTCGGGTCGAGTGGGGTGTTTGGAATAGAACTAAAATTTTATTTTCGGAACGCGGCGTCTAACTTGGGACGTCCGCTTGGACGTCCGCGTAGACTGGTGCGGACAGGAGTGTGGCGTCCGCGTTGACGTCCGCTTCTTTGTTGGGCGGACAGGAGGCGGAGGCTCAGTGGCGTCCGCGTGGAGACCGCGTGGAGTGGTGCGGACAGGTGGAGCTGGCGGTCCTCTGGCGTCCGCTTGGACGTCCGCACGGGACAAGGCGGACACGCCTCTGTTCGCCGATGTTTTTTTTTTAACGTACGTACTTACTGAAACATTAGAAAATAAACAAGATAATAATATAACAAGATATAAAAGATAATTAATACCAGAAACAACACACAATATTCTAATATAACAAGTGAATAATCCGGGGCTTAGGGACTAGAATAAATCAAGTCCCCGACAACGGCGCCATTTTTCAGAATGGTTATATCGTGAGTGGTTAAACTGGTGTAAAAATAAAAGAAAAGAAATTAAAGACTCAAAATAATCGTCGGGCTGCAAACAAATCCCGGTCGTGGTAGTATAGTGAAATGTAAGCGACCGGATGTCGAACCGTGGGACTAATGTGCATATTATAGTACCTAAGCGTGTCACAAAAAGGGGGGATTAATTGACTTGTATTATAAATAAAAAGGAAAGAGGAAATTGTAACACCCCAAATTTTGTACTTTTTTTTAAGACAGCGGAAGACTAACTTAATCTGGGTGTTACCGCCACGCCCAAAAGGGCGCTAAGGCTATAAGTTAGCAAATTAAAATCCTTACTCCAATTAAAATTTATCCTTAGAAGGAACTTATCCATACCCATTTATTACATTAATCACAACTGTTCCCGACATAAAAGTAACCTAAGATAATTAAACTAAAAGCCTTAACATCCGCCAAAGTTACAATTTCAATTACAAGCCAAACTCTTAGACAAGTTTTATTCTGGTCTTAACTCTATACAATTTGAAATCCTAGTGTTAGGTGATTACTCCCCATGCCCGCGCACTCAATCCTGATCGATACCTGCTTAACAACACATTTTTAGCAACACAAAAAACAACAGTCAACAAAGTTGAGTAACACTAGCATCGGGAAACATCATATACAAACTTTTAATGTTGGGAAATTATGGCCTTATAGCATATGATATCCATCCACTTTCTCACAACCAATTAAGATACCATCAAAATATTTAGTATTGACAACCAACCCACATGCTCGCTTTTTATCAACCAATTTCTAACCATCAATCCAAAACAATTTTACCTCACTTTAGTTATTCACTGAAGCTTGCTGTCAGGCTGTCCGCGAGACACCAACGCTTAACCATTCATCAAGTCATGCCATAATAACCAAATAATAACCATAAACTTTGCCAATAGATCTCAAGTTTTACCATTCCATAAAATTCATCATACAATTCCATAGAAAAATATTTCATTCATAATTATCAAGCCATAGTAATTTAACCTCACTCCAGTTTAACACTGGAGCTTGCTGTCGGGCTCTCTGTGAGTCACCGACGCCACCACCTCACTCTAGCATCCTTAAGTGTGCACACCCCCCAGATAGCTCGAAAACTATAAGGAGTAGATTACTAGAGCTTAAGATCCGGGCCCTCCGCGGGTAACCGGTAAATACCAAACCATGTCATTCCATAATAACCAAATATTAACCATAAACCAATTCATAATAATCAAGCCATATTAATTTAACCTCACTCCAGTTTAACACTGGAGCTTGCTGTCGGGCTCTCCGCGAGACACCGACGCCACCACCTCACTCTAGCATCCTTAAGTGTGCACACCCCCCAGATAGCTCGAAAACTATAAGGAGTACATTACTAGAGCTTAAGATCCGGCCCTCCACGGGTAACCGGTAAATACCAAACCATATTGTTCCATGATAACCAAGTGATCTAACTGATATTCAATTTAACCATTCCATAACAATTGTCATCACACAATCCCATATCAAATATTACTTTACCTTTACCATGTCAATCCGTCACTTACGCTTTTGAATCATAAGAACCAAGGGCCTAACATATCAATGTTAAAATATCATAGCAAATAAAACACATAATTCAACACATTTACAAAAAGCATGGTTGTCCCAAGAACAAGTAGATGTCTAGGTTACCTTTTGAAGTTAAAACTCAAAAACTTTTTCTATGGTTCACTAGGTTAACACGATACTTCATAGAAACAATGGCGCCTTGGAAGGTTTCCTCAAAATTATGCACTCAAGAGGAAGGAGTTGATGGCGTCGCCTACTAGAAGAATTCCTGAACCAGCTCAGATTACCAATTACTAGGATGGAGAAGGATTGAGGTGTGTGTCCAAAACGTAGCGGTTTACATCTCTATATATAGTGCAAGGAGGTGAGAGAATACCTAGGTAATTTAGAGGTGTTTGAAAAATTTCGGGAAGTTGGAAAATTTAATAGGGTGGAGACTGATTTAAAACGGAATGTAATTAAAATAACCGGTCTAAATACTTAATGAGGAGTAATGAGTCGTTTGGAGATAGACCATGGAAATCCAAAGGTCATTATGACAATTAAGGCATTAGGGGGATGTAATTCAGTGACCGCAAGAAGAGATGGTAATTATCTTTGAATGTTGAATCTCAAGTCTTATTTAATAGTGATGAGTTTTGTAGCACTGGAAAATGATTACCCAACGTCAAAGATAAGTCCAATGTTTTAATGACAATTAAGGTTTAAAGAGGATTGAATTGGTAAAAGGGATACTTTGAATATTGATATTCCTGAATTAATTAAGAAAGATAAGGCATTTGAAAACTGGAAAAAGAAGACCAAAGGTCAAAATAAGACTTTAAAGCCAATAATGATGTTATTTTTTTGTGTCAAGGAATTAAAGAGGGTTTGATTTGGTAAAAGGGATGGGATATTTTTAATATTGATCTTACTGGATTAATAAGAGAGAGAAGGCATTTGAAAACATTAAAAGAATACCAAAGGTCAAGATATGACTTTAAGACCATTAATGACATTTTTGTGCTTTAAGGCATTAAAGAGGATGCAACTATTAAATGTTGAGTGAAACATCTGTTTAAATGGATTAGCTAATCTGGAATTAAATAAATATTTCCAGCACATTTAGTAACCAACCAAGAATAATAAATTATTTAAAGGACACCAAGGCACTTTTCGTGCTTTAAATTAATGAGGATTTGATCATGTAAATATTAAACGCTGAGTAGAAATTGTTTTTCTAACTTAAATAAGAGTATAAAAGTCCTGGTAGCACATTAATAACCACCAAAAGGATAAATTCTCTTTTAAGGACAAATGGATACTTTTGTGTTTAAATAAGATATCGTCTTTAAGATAAGGTAACTTCCCACCAATTTATTTAGCTCATTAATTGGTTAGTGGAATTTAAACATGTTAATATACCATGGTGGATAAATTTCTCGACTTGGGTAAATTACAAAAATATCTCTGGTGGTCAAAGTCAACTTTTGGGTTAAAATTACCAAAATACCCGTTTTGATCCACTTAAGGAAAAATACATTCTGAACCCAATGGAACACATCTCATCCCTTAAAATGCTCCATAACGTCTCTATTCCCGAATTACCCTCAAAAGTGACCAAAATAATGTTTTAAGGCGTTAAAGCTCATAAATAAATTTTTGGGGTATTTCAGAAATAAACTAAGTTAGCAAATAAACTAAACGGGACTCTGGGTCAGGTTATCATAATCTGCTCAATTATGCTATCTCTACTGGTTTAATATAATAATTTGGTAAGATTCCTGTTATTATCTTAAGGTCCGATGAAAACTCATAAGAACTCGTTCCAGTTATGCAGGGTCCGATGAAAACTCAAGCACCCACTGGTGGACGGCAGAGGAGTATGAGGAATTTTATTCTTGCAACTGAATACGAACTTATTAAATCATAACAAGTTTCCTCCAGTTTTACGGCTTAATTAACCTATCTATTCGTCATTGATCAGATTAGAAATAGATTTAGTAAAGCAGTTCAATAAACTCATGACATTTATTAAAAAGATGCGAGAAAACCTTTAAGCGTAACAAACTACATTTAAATAAACCAGTAAAAATATTGCATAATTATTACAAACACATAATAACCATTCCCAGAGTATAAATATTCTAGCCTAACATATTAAATAGATAAACAGAAACAAGAGTAGTAGAAATCATCTGTAGTCACTCCTGCATTCGTTCTGCTATTTGTATACGTAGGACTAGAGGAGAATATGGTGGAATGTGAAATAACTAAAATGGAGAAGATGGGAGAAGAGAAATGGGATGAACGTGTGATGTGTGGTGAAGTGGTATGTTGGGTGGTGGATCTTGGGTGGTGGATGTGTTGATGAGAGCAGAAGGTACGTATGTTTATATAGGAGAAGGAGAGGAAGGAAGGAGAAGGAAGAAAGGAGAAGGAAGAGCATTGATTGCTCATTGATTGCAGGGGACAGAGGTGAAGACGCGTGAGGAAAATAAGGTAGGCGGTGGGCGGAGTAGATGGATAAGGCAGAAACAAGTCGACGGGCGAAGTCGACGAGCGAAGAAAACTGGCGCGCGTTGATTTTTAGTCACGTCCGCTTCCTGTCCGCGTCACGTCCGCTTCCTGTCCGCGTCACGTCCGCCTAGACCTGGGCGGTTGCATGGGCGGTTCCTCCCTTGTCTCACGTCCGCATGGTTAATAGGCGGTTGCATGGGCGGTTCATGTCACGTCCGCCTTGCTTCAGGCGGTTGCAGGGGCGGACATGCCTCTTGCATGCCTCTCGCGTGCCTCTCTTCTACCGGCTCTAGATTCTTCGTTTGGACTCCGTTTTCTGAGCCGTTTGCGTCTATGCGTTCGTCTATTCGTCTACTTTACTCCCAGCTTGGTTTTCCTCATGTTTAACCAATAAATTTTGAGATTGACAATAAACATAAACTAGAGGAAAACTAACCGAAGTGGAGAAATGAGCAAGAAAAGTGCTAATATTATATATGAAATACACCTATAAATCATGCTCATTTTGGACACTTATCAGAATCATCTTCCTTGTCTTGAAATCATCTAGCTGCTTCGTGTTGACGTTGTTTTCGAGCTTCTGGACTTGGACTTTTGAAGTTCTTCTTTACACCATTTCTCCTCTTTTTGTCATTCGGATTTTCTCGAGGCATTTTGGGTTTGCCTTTTTGTTTTATCCTTTCTTGACTTTGCCTTCAGGGTTCTTGTGTTTCCCGGTTTTGGGCTTCGATAGCTGTTTTGATGTGAGCTCTTTTAGATCCTATGTCACTCTGGGACCATTTGCGGATCACTTCGTCATGCTGATAGCGGCGTTGCTTCTTTGGACTGATGAGAATGTTATCTGAGAGTCTAACTCCTCGCTTCCTTTGGTCACCGGGTCGGACATTCATCATTGGCTGGGTTATTTTGTGGAGTTCATAATATTGAAAAGGGATATATGAAAGGCTCAGCGGGGGTGCCTAGGGTTTAATGTCAGGGTTCACAAGCTTTTGGCTATATGGTGTTGTACCTAGGTGCTTCATCATTCCTGATAGTTGTGTATCCGTTATTTGTTACTTTTCGCAGGTCTAAGAGTAAATTTACAAATTATCTCCTTCGGTCGGAGTTATGCCATTTACCTCACCTTTGAATGTGGTCTCACTGAATTCGTGCAAATAAGACACGCTCGTTCACTCATGTTTTTTCCACTATAGAAACTCTAGTGAGATTTTCACTCGGAAACTCGTTCGCACATCTAAACTTTAATACCCCGGATCTAAAAATGTCGATTAAATTACTCTAATATGATTATAAAAGGCCTAATGGTGCCTAAAGAGTGTTGGTAAAAAGAATAAAACCAAAAGAAAAGAGAAAACGCTTGAAAAGCGAAAAACGCTAAAATGCGCGTTAAATGAATAAAGGAAAAATATGATCTCGTAAGGGTCCGAGATGGATTCCTTAGGCTTAGTTAGGCCTAATTAGTATACGGGAATGATTCCCAAAGAAAACGGATCCAATAATGGATTAAAACGCTAATTAAGCATAAAAGCACGTTTTTTCGAGAAAACCCGAAAACGTGACTTTAAGTGGTCAAATGGACCCGTAAAAATTATAGTTGATTAAATAACTATAATTAAGTATTAATGGAAGCTTAATAACCATTAAAATTAATTAAACAAGAAAAATCCGAAAAACGGGCCCGGTTAGTGAATAGTGCTAAACCGGGTAAATTATCGAGCGTTTCCTGTAAAAAAATGAAAAACGCTACCAGTTAGTATTTTGTGTGGGGCCGGTTTTAATTGGTACTCATACATGCCTTTAAATAAACAAGCTAGTTTATTTAGTCACAAAGGACAAAATATTAAAGTAAAGGGAGTGAATAGTTAAATGAGACATTAATACCCTCACTCCCCATTCTCTTCTATCTCTCACGATAATTCTTTCCCCCACCAGAGCTTCTTCTTCTTCATTCTCTGTATATGGCGATTCCATACGTGAGCAAACAGCCCCTCTTCAACCTCTCTCAGTTGCTCATTTCTTCACCGAATCGCACAAAAATAGTACCGTTGGATTCGTATCGGCGAGGGCTACGTTTTCCACCGCTCAAAATCTCGATTCCTCCATCTTCACTTCCATGGGTGTTGGAGCTTTTGGAGCTGCAAGAGCTGATTTTAACTCTCCTCCACCTCCTTAATGCCTTGAGGTAATAATTAGTAAGAGCTTTGGCCATTTCAAACTTGTTTTTGCAATTTGGGGAAATTTTTCCTCACGTTGAAAATCTTCTCTCGTTTCAGCCGTGAACCCTTGACCTTGTGGAGTGTTGGAAATGCTCCATTTGATTGCCAAGCTCTCCTTTTGAATATTTCTAAGGTAATATCTAAGCTAGAGCCTAAAAACTAGTTCTTGAAACACTAGTTGTTGTGTGGAAAAAAATTAAATTAATAAGCTTGATATATGTGTGTGGGGATATGATTGTAGTTGGCAATCTATGCTCCTCTGCTTGGTGAGAAAACAAGAAGAGGAAGATGGAGCAAAAGGAAGAGGAAGGAAAGGAGTAAAAACCGAGAATGAACTAGGTAATGGGGCTTACCTTGTGTTGGTTTAATTTGCCTTGGGGAAACTTATGTTGGGGCTGTATAACAACCTTGAGCTTGAGTAGTAATGATACTACAATTTGAGTTGAAAGAAATGTTTAAATGAGGTTTATGTGTGCAAATAAACCTAGAAACTAAACTAGTGTACATGTGTAAACAAGAGGGAAATTTGGAGTATTGTAGTTTTTGGTTTTGTTTCATTAAACAGGAATGAAGATTGTGTATGAGTTGATTTAAGTGTGGGGATATGCCTAAGAAAGTAGCCAAGTGCTGTCAAAATTTCCTTGGAGATTATGAACTTGGGTGTTCCATTATAAGGAAGAAACCTAAGTGGTTTAAAAGTGTTGTTTTGTGTGGAGAATAACCTAGGGTTAGCTAGGTGTTGTTTGGAGTTTGAATTGGGTAATGATCACCCAAGAATATGAAGGATGATTTGTGGTAGATGTTGGCAAAAATCTGTAGCAAAGA
>JAIOTZ010002412.1:0-18205 GCA_023374045.1 Limonium bicolor
CGGCGGGTGGGGTACCATTGCAAATTTCCCGGGATGCTCTCCCATCAAGTGCGAGCGGTTCATACCATCTTCGCGTTACTTGGGGTTGCTGGACCTTCACCACCTTCCGCTGCTCCGTGTTCTTCCTTAGTACTGTTACCCAGACCTCTCTGACATAAGTCAAGAGGACGGGTTAGACCTTTACTCGGTCTAATACCGTAGTCTCGGTCATTTAATATTGAAGTGCTCTACGGCTATGGTGTGCAAGCTTTAAGCATTGCATCAACCCCGCAAGGTCACGTATCCTCACAACGTTTCCCGTATTCCCAAAACCTATGCTCACTGTAAATCCTATCTCTTGTCATCAGAGCGGTACTCCGCTCTGATACCACTTTTGTAACACCCCTACTCTAATCGGCTCCTAATCATCTTACTTAACATATAATCGCAGCGGTAATCTCAACAATTGAACTACTGGTGTCACCGTTCTTACTCGCCCATACGAGTAATAACGTGCTTCCTGATATACTCTTAAATACGAAACAATTTCTCGCAGTGACAACAAGAGATAGGTCTAACCTTCCCAAACCAATATAAAATACATTCACAGTGAGCATTCTAAGTATCCCAATCCTATACACGTTTCTAAGTTCGTATCAAAATGCAACAGTGCATATTAAACAACTGTAATTAAACTACCCAGCGCGTCCCTCTCTTTGCCGACACCGGAAGCTGCATACCTGCAAAAATGGTTGTTTGTGGTATGGAATCAGCCCCTGCTGAGTATGTTACTACATGACTGTCATGCCCCCTCGGACCCTCAGTTATTTGGTCGAGAGCATGCAATTCATTTTCATGCAAGTAGTTTAATGTTAAAACTGTAAAGCAACAATATATATTGCAGTAAACTCAAATAACAAACAAGCCCCCGGCTTCACACATCGCATCGTAATAAACCACTGAAAGCGTTACAACGCTTATATGAGTACAGAGACTCCATTCCAACAAACACTTAATAGTTCATAATTGAGTTCGGCGACTCACTCGACCAAACAATCCACCATAACACATGAGTACACGACTCGACACAACCAGTTCACAACACACAATATGAGCACAATGGCTCGTTCAAACAAATCCACCAACATACCACACATAACCACAAAGCACAACCAATGAACAACAAGGCGAAACAACGAGAATTATAAACGAGTATAAACTCATCTTTGGCATGCAAGCCCAAATAATGTTCGCCTAATGTACGAGTTGATATAGTCGTTCGTAATTGTTCAGTCATGTCTAATGACAACGTCTCGTTAGAACGACGTGTCTCTAAGTTACCCATCTCTTATGGCGGGTCACCCACGGCAGTAGCCACTCCAGCGGTAGAGTCTCCGACCTACGAACAATCTGTAGTTCGTTGGAAATTTATCCTGATACTTACGGTTACCACACGGTATCCTAGTATCGTTAATGGATCACAGTTCACAGCAAGAGCCACATCCTCTTGATAAACTTATCTATACCATCGCATCGTTTTATTATTTTTCCTAACACAACAGACTAAGGTCGTTAGTCCAATCCTGAGTATGTCGACTCGGGATCCAGTGTTAGATACGAGAGCGGCGTTAGAGGCCAATGCTCCGTATATAAGTCTCAGTAATATATATATCTTATTATCTGATGCTACAACGTTTTACTTACGTTCCTTATGTTACACATATAAGATAGCATCATTGCCGCTAGTTCGTTTTATAATATGTTCATATATACGAACGGTACTGTTATCGTACAACAGTAATAATAAAGCAGCATTAATACACAACTCAAGCATATTAATTCACACAAGCAGACATTCAATCTTATCACAGATTTTCACACAATGTCTGAACTGAGGAAATCCTCAGAGACAATCAAGCCACATAAATAACATACCGTTCACCCTGAAAGTATTACGGTGGAGTATGATTCAGCTAGATCCGATGCTCCTCGTGTCGTCTCTAACAATCTATCAATATGCATCACACTATGCATCAGCATCTCATACTAACAACACACTACGGTACCCCGTACCATTACTAATCCATCCCGGTTTATTCCCCGTTACTAACTGATAACGTTTGTCGGGTTTTCGGTTTAACTCGGGATTTGGAACAACGTCATATCTCATGCGTGGTTACGTCGAGTATATTAATATACTTAACTTTAGACGTTTGTTACCACATGTAATTTAATACACATTTGTATATTGTATAGCTTGTCACTATATTGCATGTATAATCTTAATCATTTCTTATACATCTCACCTTAGTATTTATTTTTCCTAAGGTTTGTTTTTCCACCATCCATTTTAATACATGGTTTTCTAACCATAGTATGTATTCATCCTTATATACATTTTTTGGTATGTATATATTTACCACATAGGTAATTCCATGAGTTATAAATTCTTATATTATATGTTACATTTTTATCATCTTTTATTAGATGCCTTTTCCCTTTAGTTGTACTATATTGTACAACTTATATTAAGATTATTATCCTAATATTATGTAACATTTTATGTTGTATCTTAACAACTCCCAAGGTTTAATTAACAAATTCCTTGGTTTATGAATCCTATTTATTTATAGTTTGTCACATTACTTAATGTGATATTCTTACTTTTATTAATTCCATCTAAACAAATAATTGTTATAACATTTATAACATTATAGACTTAGTCTAGATTCATTTTCCAACCTTTAATATTTCGGTACAGCCCTTGAATTTATTTAAATTCTATTTTGACCACATAACATTATGTAATGTTATACCATGTACTAATATCATATATTATGATATTTTTATTCCCTTTAATTTATAACATATAGTTTTTATGCAAAACTATTTATTATTGCCGCATGGGCACCATATAAAAATATTCTTTTCATATACCATACTCTCCTTTATTTACAAATTCACCCCATTATTTGTACCATGTTATATATATGTCATAAAATATAACATTTTAACTTATAAAATGGTATAACCTATGGTTATATTTTTGTAAATTCCGAACAGACCCAATATTATTCTATAATTGTCATTTGGCCCAATTTATAACATATAGTTTGATAATAACATTAAAACTATATATTATACACATATCTCATTAAATACCTTATATAATTCTAAAAATCACCAAATTTCACCAAAGGGTTATAATTACCTTACTAACCCATATATAATCGGTTATTACCATTCCACCACATCTTTTATTTCAAAGTGTCATAATGACATAATAACTATATATTATACATATATAGTTCATTCTAATTCCAAAATCAACTCAATAAATTCCTAATAGCCCATGGGTGTTTATAATACCATTTTACACCCTTTATTTTCGGTAATAACATATTCACCACATATGTTATAAAATTGTTACAATTAAATACATAACTTATTATAAAACCTTAAATAAGTTATCTAACTTATTTAATTTGGTCAAAACCTACCATATGGTCAAGGTTGACCACCTTAATATTTCCTTGACCATTAATTTCTATATATTACGGTTTACACCCATAACTTTCATAAATTACCATTTAACCCCAAAACTTTATATAATCTTATAATTTTTATATAACTCCTTTAAATCTCCAATTTTCGGCTATATCCTTTTATAGCCCCCAAATTTTAATTTAATTACACTATAACCCCAATAATATGCGGTAATGCATATTTAGCACCTAAACTTAATTAAAAGCTTATAAATGCATAAATAAAATGGCCTAAAGTACATGGCCTTATTACAAACATTGGCTTATAAAATAAATTACACATAAATGTCCATAAAAGCCTTAAACTCTCGGCCCTTACACATATTTTCTTTATTTACCAATTTTCCACATAATGTCTTAAATTTGACAATTATGCTAATTAATTTGTTATAAAATTTACTAAACCATTCCTTAATCACCTAAGGTCAAAATAAGACCTTAAATACCTTGTTCACTCACGGCACATTTTATATAAATCTGTATAAGCACATATTAATATACCAAGTGAAGGTTTAAGTGATTTATACCTTGTTTTTGCCTAGTATATGCCTTGTTTGGCCACGGCTGTATGGAGATCTATTTTCCAGAGCTTAGTTTACATGTTTTCAAACAGCAATTAAGGCATGATTAGTCTCCAAGCAAGATCTAACCTTAAGAAGTGTTTAATGTCAATTTTCAAGGTAAAATTTACCTTAGAACACCAAGGTATACAAGGTTAATCTCGGCCTGTATTTACAGTAGGCAAAGAGTGTTAAAAGAGCTACTAAAACCAAGCTTTAAACTGGTATAACTCAGATTAGAAGATAGCTAATCTTTACCTTGTTTAAAATGCCTAAAATGGTGTTTTTGGCTTGGATCTGGTTATACTTCGAAGCTCTTGATGTACCAACTGGATAAGTATGTTAAGATGAAGATTATAAGCTTAGAAACAAAGTTTCACAGCCGAATTTGAAGGGAATCAAAAGATATGTGCTTAAAGCACATTTTTATACCTTAAGGACAAGATTAGCTTTCTCCACCTTCTTCCCTTGTTAATGCCGAGATACACCCTCCATTTAACCTCCAAAACAACCTAAGAACATTGATGGAAGTGGTTGATGCTTTGCTTCATTGAAAGAGGAAGAAATTGTGAAGAAAATGAACATTTAAAGGCTTAATTAGCTTACCAAGATCAATTGCTGTTCTTCTCTGAGTATGGCTTGTTAGCCACGGTTTTGGAGCAGAAAATGAGAGGTTGAAGGAGCTGCTCGGCTGAGGTTGAAGGTGAGTGAAGAAGAATGATTAATTTAGCTTTTAAGACATTATTTGCTACTTTTGGAATAGTAACTTGATGAGTCACTAAATTGATTGAATAACTGATTGAAGATTGATAATCAAGTGGGTACTACAGCTGTATGAAATCGGCTGGCTTTGGTCAAGGCAAAGTGAGCTTTGACCATGGTTTAAGTTAAATTAAGTATTTAAGTGTTATTTTTGGGTACTATTCATACTAAATTGCCAATTTTTGATTTTATTTTTAAACTTTGATTTAGACTTTATAATATAGTCTAACATGTCACATTAATGTTATAAAGAACTTATTATAGTCTTTACAGTGACAAAAGTCATTATCTTAGAGCTCATAGACGAAAAACGTGCTTTAAGGAATTTCAGTGCACATTTTGAGTCGCAGGGTGTTTCTGAGCTCTGTTTTCTTTGAGAACAGTTTTTTGTGTTCCTTACATGATATTTGATCATGGTTTCCAATTTTATATCATTTAGAGGTCGTTTGACCTTTAAGGTATTCTTAGAGCACATTTTTGCCCTACTTGACCTTGAAGCATGTAAATGCCTGTTCTTTGTGTTGGAGTGTTGTCCAACAATTGTAACATGTTTAGTAATGTGTTAATAAGCTTAGGAAAATTTTAGGTCCTAAGAAGTTCACTTGGGTATTTATTTACCCTAAACAGTCAAAGGGTGCAACATCTTGCTTTGTGTTGACCACTTGTTCTCAGTTGACTTTTAAGGCATGTTTAGGCCTTAATCAATATGATTAAATATTTAATCCATATTTTATTAGTTTGGGCTATTTCATTAAGGCTCTGTTCGGTATGACTGGTTTGCTATTATATCTACAATATATTTGGATAGTTGTTTTATATTGGTATATTATAGAATATTTATTGACAGTTTTGTGTTGACATATTTATACCTGTTTTGAAAACCATATTTTGTTAGTGCGGCATATTTACAGCATAAGTTAATTGGGGGGGGTTTCCTTTGGGGTAATCAGGAAAGGGAATTGGAATGATTCCCTTTCCTGCTGTTTGTCTTGCCAGTTTTTCCTATTTTAGGAAAAGGAAAGGGAATGGGATTACCCTAAAACCCTTTTTCTTGATTCCCCACCCCCTACTAGGGAATGAGATTCCCTTTCCCCAGTACACTTTGACCGACAACATATGATCATTGACCGATGTCTAATGACCATTGACTGGTGACCAGTGAATGTTGACCGGTACTGGGGAAAGGGAATCTATATGAAGCGTGTTTACCATTTTCAGTACTATAATTATAATTATTATATTACAGTTTGAAACTATATTTTGTTAAAAAATATAATAAAAAAATTCATAACAATATCTTATTATGAGTAGTTAATTTACAATAAAAAAAACATATTTATATAACCAATTAAATTTCAATATTTATTATTAAGTACAAATGAACTTTTAAATAATATATTGCTATTTCCTAAATTTAATTCTTACAAATAAAAGTTGTAACAAAAAAGAGCAAAGTTTCAAATTTCTGATGATGTTGTGTGAAATTGTTTAGTAAAATTATAACTTTTAATAATATTGTAACACCCCTACCGCTAATACTGTCATTACCGTACAATACTTACCTTCGCAGCGGATACTACTTACTCAACGGACGGGTGTACAATGCGTTAGTCACCCACGTGACTAACAAGGCGAGTTACGTTCCTATATATGTCGGTCTGAAGATGAACATACCGAGTACTCTACACAATACATTACTTTCCCTTGCATACTCAACCAAAATTCAATACAACTCCAACTCAATACTATACCGAGTCTACTACAATCTTTACATTACCGATACAGTTTGGACTTCCAAATTCACAATACTTACAGGTCCAATCCCTATTATACAACTACCCAATGCTTCGTAGAAGTCCCCGTCCTACTCTCTCGAACGGTGTTCAGCTCCGAGTACCTGTACACTAAAAACGTTCCCCCTAGGAGGTCAGCTTACGCTGAATATGAATTTCGCATATACCGCGTGCTAACCGCGGTACGCCGACTACTTTGGGTCGGATATACATGGAGTTCATTTTACATGCATACATACATACTCATGCTACAGCAATACAATCAACAATACCTACATACACATACAAGGTTCAATACTTACTAAGGAAGACGATTCGATAGTCAACCGTCCGTGCTAGTTGATTATTCATTACTCCTTCGTTGCGTTACTCACTACTCTGTTCGTACTGTGTTCGATATTCGCTACTCTACTCATACTCACTCCTTACTCTTGCATACTTGTCACTCCATGTTCAATACCTTACTAGCACACGATCCTTACTCTATACTCGTTACTATACTTGTGCATACTCACTACTCAATACTCCATACTTACTCATGCATACTCAATACTCAATGCTTACTCATACATACTCAATACTCAGTACTCATTACCTACCCATACTCACTTCCTACTCAATACTCATTACTTTACTCGTACATACGCAATACTCAATACTCATTACTGGCCACCGGGCAGAGTCATACACAAGACTCGCCACCGGACCTACAATAGAGGGCTATACACTTAGCTCCTCAAATACTCAAATGTCCGTTCTTACCGGACTACTCAAATTCCCTACACTCTTCTCTCAGAGTATATTAGAATCTCATGGATTAGCCTAGAAGTATCTCTCTCGATAACCTCCACTAGCTTAGGGAATTACCACCGACTAGTATCCTCAGATTTAAGGGTTTCCCCAACGTATCGAATACTCTCATGTTCGGGACATTACTTACATCAGTAGTGGTCCTCTCATAATGGGTAGACTAATTGCTAAGGGGTTTGGAGATCCTCGTTATTCTTACTACTCTATGGTTCATATCTTGCACCAAGATTAATTCCTCGAATAGAGGTTACTTATATACTTCCACTACTTATTATTTGTGGATTATTCATTTCGGTTTCTCCTGCCGTTATCGGAAGGTTATTAATCCCGTACATCTCTCACATTCTAGTGAGTTCATTGGGTTGCGTTATCGTTTTATGATTCGTTAGTTTAGTGCGTTGCTACGGTTCCATTAGTTCACAACATGACTCTTACTACGAGTCACTACAAACAAGACTCATCTATGAGTCGAACTACGCACTAAATGAAGCCACACAATCAATCAAGAAGGGTTAGCTCACACAACATACAGCAAGACATACAATGAAAGGCAATAAACCGTTTTCATGCTTTAGTCTTGATTAGCCGGCATACAGCACACAAATCAACGTAACTCGGTGTAGCATACGGGGCATAGAAAATCATACCTTTCACCGGAGTTAGCTCTACCGTGTGTTCCCTCGTTCCTTGGTTCACACTTGTTCCACTGATAATGTTTCAAACATTATTATTAATACTATGTTCATACGATACATCAATAATTACTACCCCGTACTTACCCCGTTTATCCGGTATACTTAATGTTCTCGTACTCTCAACTACTTGGTTACTTTTCATACTTGTTTTCCTTACTCATATATTTACTTCCTAACATTGGTGTTACATTAATGATGTATTACCAAAGTCCTTTATATATATGATACATAAATATATATACACTATATATATATATATATATATATATATATGATTACTATGTTTCTATTTTTTTTATAAGTTGGGGCCGACCGACCCACCCCGACCCACCGACCGACCCACCGACCGACCCAACCTCTGGGTCGGTCCCTCCAGTAGTTTTCCGTCCTCTAAAATTATCCCGACCGACCCAGAACTGTTCCGACGACCATGCACCTCTGGGTCGGTCCATCCCAGAAGCTTCACGTTCCATCTCTATGCTCCGACCGACCGACCCCAACCTATGGGTCGGTCGAAGTCAGAAACTTCGACGTTCGACAATTATTACCCGACCGACCCACGACCGACCTCACGGCCCCTGGGTCGGTCCATCCCAGATTGTTTTATTTCTCGTGGTTTATGCCCCGACCGACCCCACCGACCGATCCAGTCTCTGGGTCGGTCGGTAGCAGATCATTGCTACAGACCTTGTTTTTCATTTCCTTTCTCACCCATTTCTTCCCCAATCTTCCTACATACATCCAAACATGATTTAGTGCCATTTAGGCTTCCTAAATACCTTACTTAATTCATCCACCAAATCCATTACTAAATTCACTAATCCTCTTACACAATTTCCTTACTTCTCCTTCAACACATGCAACAGTTTTTTGTTGCACTTATGATACAGATTTTAAACTCAATTCTCCCGTCCAATACTTCCTCAACCAATCCATTCCTAGCATCCTAATACCTTTCCAAGCAAAACACAATACCTATACCCAAGTCCAACATTCCATCTTCTCTAAAGCCTTGTACTCTATTCTTCCTAATTCCTCCAATGAAATCCAATACCTCTTGCTACAGATTTTATGCTCTTTTACTCACATACTCTACTACCCCAATTCCATGGTCATTAACCATCTCCACTACCCCCAATCATGCCTTGGTTCTCTCATTCACCAAGTCATTCTTAATACACAATTCCTACTAAAATTTTTGCCATAGTTCACCTACTTTCCTTACTTATCCACACATATCCTTCTCATCAAATCAAATTCATCCCTATTCTCTAGCCAAACCCAAGGGTTTCTATCCAGCACATACAAAATCATAATACCCCAACTTCTTCAATTACATACCAATACATCATTACTTCTCAATCCACCATACTAATACACATGCACCATATATTTGGCTCTAATGCCTACAATCCAAATTGTTTGCTCTAAATACTCAAACACCACAACTACAATACTAGTAAATAGTTTAGGTTCTTTATTTGTTTACCCATTCGCCATTACACTAATGCATTAAATTAAGCATTAAGAAGGAGCTCTTACCTTGAGCTTTTGATTCCTTCATTTCTTTTTCCATTTCTCCTCTCTTTCTTGTCCAATCGGTTTTGTGGGTAATGAGTTGCCAACTCCATCCCCATCACCCAAGCACACAAAAACAAGTATAATTATATACACTAACCCTTAGATTTATGCTAGTTCATTGAAGTGTTTAAATACAAATTCTCAGGGTTTACCTTGGAGTGCTTTAGAAGGATTCTCACCCTTGAATCAAGAAGGGGGTACTCCACCATTGGAGGGTTGAAACAGTTGCTCCAAAGCAAGAGAAAAACAGGTAGAGAGAGATGCAAAATCGTGTCATACCAAGGAAATGGAGAAAATGGGGTCTTTCATGGATATTTTTACCTTGTTTGAAAGAGGAGACTCCAAGCTTCACAATGGTGTGCTTTCTCCCTCCAATGGGGAAAACCCATGGAGATGAAGTTGCCTATTCCGGATTTTGAAATATAGAAATGTAGAGCTTGAAGAGGGGAGTTCAAATATGTAATTTGTTTTTGATTTGGAGCTTACATGAGGATGGAGCATGAGGATAAAGAAGGGAAGCCATTGTTGTTGTTGGAGAAGCTCCAAAAATCGCCCACCAGCAGAGAGAGGAGGGAGAAATCGGCTGGGTGAGGAAGGAGGGGGGTGAGAGAAGAGGGAAATGAGTGAGTGAGGTGAGAGAAAAGGTTAAAGTACCTTTTCTACTTTTCTATTTGCTTTTTGGTTCCCTTTACTTATTAGCTAGTTACATGTGTGTGTGAGGGTTATTTGACCCATTAAAAATCGGCCCCACACATTATTACTAGTTGGAGCGTTTTTCATCTTTCACAGAAAACGCTCGTTATTTTACCCGATTTTGGTACTATTCCCTAACCGGGCCTGTTTTCCGGAATTTTCTCGTTTCTTTATTTTTACTGATTATTAAGCTTCCGTTAATGCTTAATAATAGTTATTTAATGATTTATAATTTTTACGGGTTTCGTTTGACCATAGATCACGTTTTCGAGTTTCTCGAAAAACGCGCGCTAAAGCTATATTAGCGTTATAATACGTTATTTGGTTCTGTTTCCTTCGGGAATCATTCCCGTATACTAATTAGGCATGATTAAGCCTCATGAATCCTTATAATACTCTAACCAAGGTCTCGTACCTCCTATGGTTATTTAACGCTTATTTTAGTTTTTCCGCCTTCCAAGCGTTTCTCATTTCTTTTGGATTTATTTTCCTTACCGAAATTACTTAGGCACTATTAGGCCCTTAAATACCATATTAAAATAATCTAATCACCATATTTAAGTTCGGGGTATTTCAAATATATTATATTTTTGTAACTATACATGTTAAAAAATTAATATACATATTATACTTTTTTAATCATATATCAACTAGTGTGCAAATTTGTTGTTTTTTTTATTAATCGATGTGGTATTATAATAATATTGTGAATAGTATTATTAATGTGGTCTCTTTGAATTCGCTGTAACGCCCCTACTTACAATAAATACAACGGAATATAAAATCTCTACTGGCGTTTACAGACCATCGAGTTCCAAACAACCCGGCACCAAACCTCACCAATTACAACTATAAAATTACAAAAGCTACGGTCTGAACTCGAGAAAAACAACATAAACATAACTACTAGTAAAATAGAATAACTCTCCACAATTATAATTTCCATCCCAATCACTCATGCTCTTGTGGCCACTGTATAAACAATTTATACCTGAAGATGAAACCAAGCAGCCCACCCCGGGAGGGGTGAGTCAGTTCCCTTGAAATACCCCAAACCTAATTATGTTAAGTAAACATCAATATATGATGTAGTAAGGCTAAAATATGCCTTAGAGAGATTGGTAGACAATTTAAACCAAGGAAACACAAGAAAATGCCTAAGGGCAATTTAGGCAAAAATGTGCTCTAAGCTTGGGTGACTTTGATTAGACCCAAATACCATTAAGACTTATTAACATGCTAATGGATATGTTAAATCAATTACCAAAAAACCAAGCTCAAAAACCAAGCTTAAACACAAATGTGCTTTAGACTCCTTAAAGCACTTTTTGAGAAATTGTCTTAGAAATGAGTTTTGAGTGCTAAATGCCCATGATTACATCTTAATCACATGTGCTAATTATTTCACATTAGGAAGTCTAAATCAATGGGAAACCAAAATTTCACAAATATGTGCACTAATTTGTGAATAGTGCCAAATAGTGACTAGTTTAAGTTTTAGTCAACATAAGTCAATTAGTTGGTCAACCAAGACCATAAATATATGATTATAAGGGGGTGGCCGGTTTTGATGGGGAGAGTCA
Source organism: Limonium bicolor (assembly GCA_023374045.1). Lineage (NCBI taxonomy): Eukaryota > Viridiplantae > Streptophyta > Magnoliopsida > Caryophyllales > Plumbaginaceae > Limonium > Limonium bicolor. The sequence continues at coordinate 12,002 of JAIOTZ010002412.1, forward strand.
CCACATGACTAAGCAACTAAAGGAAAAGAAGACGAAAAGAGAGAATAGTACTATTGCTTTAAAGACAAAAAATCTTTACTTTAGCTTACCTCTCTCCTCTCTTCTTCATTTCTCTTCTTATCCCACGGTTTTCTTCACCTTCTTCATCCTCTCAAACCGTTCCAAGCAGCTCCATTCTTGCTCCATCTTCAAATGTCCATAACTTGCTCATTTTAGCTCCAAATCAAAAACTAAACACATATATCTCTTAGTTAGCTCAAGCTCTAGCTTTCTATCTTTACAAAATTGGAAAAGCTTCATTTTGGAGCCATGGGAAATCTCCATTGAAGGGGGAAAAATAATCTTGGAGGGTGTAATAGCTTCTCCATTCTCTTAAGGTAAAGAATATGTAAGAAAAACTAGGTTCCACCATTCTTCTCCATTACCGAAAATTTATACTCATGGGGCTTCATTTTTATGCCTTGTTCTAGCTTGTTTTCTATTCTCCAAGGGCTATAGGAGGTCCTTCTTGATTCATATCCAAGCCTACCTTAAGACTTCAAGGTAAAATATTCATTTTAAGACCTTAAAACACATTTTTAAACCTAAGATTGGATTCCATGAGTTTAGGCATGATTGTAACACCCTATAATAATAAAACAACAGCGGAAAATAAACTAAAGGTGCTAGACCATCGGGCTCCAAACGCTTGGTACCAACCTCACCAATTACAACCATTACAATTAACTAAGTTACGGTCTGAACTTCGAGAAAACTTAACATAAACATAACAATAATAAAATACATTCACTCTCCTAAACCTAATCCCATCCCAATCACTCATGCTCTTCGTGGCCACCTGTAAATCAATTTGTACCTGCAAGATGAAACCAAGCAGCCCACCCGAGAGGGGTGAGTCAGTTCCCTGGAATGGAACTGGTACAATTCTCCAAAAAAAAACAAACTTATAAAACATAACACTTCAAAATAACAGTAACATGAAAACAAACCCTTAAAAGTAAAACGAGATAAAGCACCTCAAAACAATCAAGTTAAAGAGAAAAGAAAACAAGACAAAGATAGAGATAGAGAACTTCCAAAACAAGTCATCCACTTAAGTATTCACACCACATAGTTAGTAAGCATCCATTGTTGATGTTAGAACCAATTCCCGTTCGGAGTATAAAGACTCAGATAGTCACGAAGGACTAGGAATAATAAGACCCAAGAACCAATAACTCAAGAGTGGAATAATTCAATTGGGAGAGATGGCCCCCACCACCAGATATCAAGTCCATATGGACGAGGGATATACAACCCCCTGCTGTCATATTTAAATGTCCTGATGGACGAGGGATATACAGCCCCCTGCTGTTAAATATCCAATGCCCCTATGGGCGAGGGATATACAGCCCCCTGCTGTTAAATTAAAAATGTCCTGATGGACGAGGGATATACAGCCCCCTGCTGTTAAATATCAATGCCCCTATGGGCGAGGGATATCAGCCCCCTGCTGTTACCATTGAAGACGCGCGCACGTCGAAAGAAAGATTTCCAAGATTGACCTTGTTCCAAATTCCCACTAGATCACCAACTACCCAGAGCAATACCAAAACACTCAGTCCTACAGAGTGCAGAAGCGTAAACCCTAAGCAGTCAATGTCTAACGGACACCAAACAGAAGAAACCAATACCCAAGTGAGTTCCACAACCAAGGCTCAGTTAGTCACACAAGCTGAGTTAGTTACACAACCATTTCCTTTTAGAAATTCCTCTTTAAGTCAGTTAGCGTTTCCCAAAACATTCCACAAGTCAATAAGCAAAAATATCGGATACGAGAAATCGTACAAAGCATTCCATAAGGTCCAAAACACAACAAGCTGAGTACGAGAAATCGTACAAACATTCCATAGAGTCCAAAACACAACAAGCTGAGTACGAGAAATCGTACCTGGGTAACGCTGTAGCAGTTCTAATCAACTTGCGTAAACAATCAACAGTACTCTGAAGATATTAAAGGTAATCTATCATCAATAACGCATACCCTAAGTCAAACTTAAATAGATTCCTCACTCTTATTTCTAAACCTCGATCGTCTTGTAAGCCCTTCGCTTAATTGTTAAGTATAGCCTTCGACTTGTTTTAGAATGTTGTATAGCCCAAGGGTGTAAGATCAAGGGATGTATTCTTTTAACACTTATCAATTGTTCCACTCTTATCCACTTTACTAATACTTAACCGTAGTTCTCACATTAAAACCTTTATATTTTAAGTGTATTTATATTACAATTAGTCTTAGAATCTCAATAATAACCCTTAAGCTCAATACCTTTATTCTTACTTTAGGACAGACATCGTATTATAACCTATGATGGATTTTCTTAGAATACTATACTATTATTCCATAAGGTAATGATTAGGTATTTTATCAATATTTACTAGATAATCCTTTATGATTAAGTCTTCCCCTTAACTTAATTAAGATACAACCTGTATATCGAAATCATAGTGTCGAAGATGCCATTTCATTACAACTTCATTGATCTTAGAATTTAGAGACAACTACTAGACTCAATTATTTTATCTTTACTTTAGAATGACTTAATATTATAACCATTTAATTATCTTGTCTTAAGATGTTCAATTACTCTTCATCCCGAAACAACTATATTTAATTAACTCAAACCTTTCCAACTCTTTTACTTAGTATCCACAAAGTATATTATTCGCTTAATTATTACCTATATAATAAGGTGTTTTAAGATAACCCTTTTTATGTATCCTTACTTACATTTTAATTTCCCAAGTATTTGATTTTTACACACATTCTCTCCATAGAGTATGTATATCCTTTTGTACTAAATTTTAATAAACTTATGTCTTAAATACATTTATATTACTTACAAGACCAAAGGTTTCAAAGGAATAACTTAATAAATTAATTTCCTTTATTGTATTTTAGGATAAACATTATATCTCAACATAAGGTAAAATCTATCTAAGAACTAAATTCCGATTCATAAGTGAAATTGTTAATTATGTATCAAGATAATCTGTTCTGAAAATCCCCATACCTTATATTCAAATGACATTAATATTTCCAATATTTCCAGTGTCAAAAGGTAAATCAATATAATCTCTTACGTAACCTAGTTTCATCTAATTAAAGGTTTAAAAAAGATTTTAAGTATCTAATTTCTATTTATAAACCTTCTTATAAATTCTAACTACTAATATTACTTAATTATAAACTCACATCCTGAACATTGGTATTAAATGTATTTTATATGGCTTATCAAATTCTAAGAACGTAAGGATTATTATTTAGATTATTCCCCAATCATAGTTTAATATAGTTTTATATCATAATCCTTTTAATGATTTTATCACAAGATATTAAGTTATTACTCAATACTATAAATATTAAGAAATGATTAAATCTAGACTATTTATCCTCTTCACATTTAGATGTAAAAGTAACTCATTTACTTTATTATTGTTTATATAATAAGAACATTTAAATGTAAAAGTATTTCATTCATTTTATTATCAATTAAATAATAAGATCTATTTGTGTAACCTTTATGTAAACTAATTACAAATATTCCTAAATTTCAACTTATTAATTTCTTAACCCAATTATAGATTTACATTGTGGTCACTGACTAAATATATACATGTATTTTAATACTGTTTATATAAATCCTAGAAAACTCAAGGCTAACTAAAAACTCAATTCATAACCAAAAATAATACCACCTCATATAGTATTCTATTACTAGTATTATGTAGAGGTTTAGTTTAAATCATTATTCCTTCATATTACATTTATCACAAGGAATGTTATTTCCTTTATCTATTTTTATTGTATTTATATATATATATATAAATATATATATCTACATACATTAAGATTTATCCAGAACATTCTTTAAGAAATTCTATTGTATTTAATTATATTTAATATCTTTTAGACATATCCACAACTGATTTATGGTTTATAAATAAAATATTTCCCTTAGTTTTAGTTAACATATTAGCTTCCATATTATATAATAAAAAAAATGTAGTTTAGTTAAATTCCTTGATTTAATTATAAGTTTCTATTTTATTTCACTCATACAAATATATATATAAATATATGTAACAATTTTTTTTTACTTCACTTAAGTTAATACCCAAAATATTAATAAACATAATGTATTAAATGTTAATTAGTCTTATTATATTTTCCCCAACCTATAAAGTTCATTAATCACTACGCTTTAATTTTTGATTACATTAAAAAACCATATATTATAAGTTATTCTTATGAAAAACTCATAAACACAATTTTTTTAAACCTTTTACCAGTGCCCAAAAATTCCCAAATTTAATATACAGTAACTATAACATTTTAGACTATTATAAAAATTTTATTTCATAAAAATATCTTTTTAATTTAGCCAAATATCCAGAAAACCCCGTAACTTGTAAAATCATAACTTATGTTTAAAAACTCCAAAACCATAATACTTTACATCATCAAATAAACTAGATTAAATAAGGAACCTATGGTTAAAATTTCAAGTCAAAATACATTCGGGAAGTATTTAAATTAACCCAACAAGTTAAGACTATTTAACTGGATTTTATAGAAACTTTAATAACTTATAATCACCAGATCTAATCTTGGCCGTCCAATCTCTTAAAACAAGATCGGACGGCCCCTGTGTTACGAGTTCTTCAGCGATTCAATAAGGGGCCGAGTACTAATCTACCAATATCTCCTAATCTACAGAACGAAATCGAATGATTCTTGTTTCTCTGGATTCGTAATCAAATTCGGTTCTAATGATGCTAATTTCCCCAATTATAATGTGGTATTCAGTGGGTTTCGAATTTAGTTCGAAGTTAGGGTTCTTCCTGGAAACAGAATTCGATTCGAACTCAATTCTATCAAATTCTCCTAATCTAACATGTAATTGACTAAATTGATACATGGGTTAGATCGGAAAACCATTACGAACAGCAACAACGGAGAAATTTGATCGGAGACTCACCGGATTGTGCGAATTTGGTGATTCCAAATCGGAAACTGGAAAAAAACTCGAACTTGATACAGTTCGTGTGCCAACTTTGCAGATCTATAACTAGCATACAAAACTAGTTAGATAATGAGTAAGGGCTCATTGAAGGAAGAATTGTAGATCTACGTATTGGTAGCAAGAACTAACCCAACTCGCACCATACAGAAAGATATTGAATTACAAACACGAGTTTCCTCTCTGTCGGTGTTTTTTATGTGCTGTTGAGACCGAAACTTTAGACCTCTATATCTCCCCAACTGGTTGCGATTCAGACTTGGGCATAAACATGAAGTTGTAGATGGGATTAGAGATCTTTACAACGAGCTAAAGAAATCGAATTTTGTTGATTAACGAAGAAGTTATGATCGACGCAAGTTACCTGAAAGCGAAGGAAATTCTGGAATTCTGGAAACAGTCTCGCAGTGGCTACTTGGCTCGATTTTCCGTTTGACTCAGATAGATCTAGGGTTTGTATGAGTAATGGTTGCAAAGAGGAATTGTAGGAGAAGAGAGTTGTGAAGAACGGCATGGAAAATATTGAGTAATGTGAAAGTTATAGCCGTCTAAAGTTAGGGCTAGGATGAAATCGGTTTACGAAATCAGGGAAGGAATCGGCTAAGTGGGGGCGACCCATTACAGAGTGACACGTGGCACTTCTTAAAATTTTGATTCAAAACTTCAATCTAGCATAACTTTGGCTAGGAAGATCCGTTTTTTGACGTTCTTTTTATCGATCTCATGGTTTTTTTCATAACCTATTTATTGGTATAGGTTTCATGGCCTGGTTTGACATTCTCAAAAGTCAACTCTAGCAAGGCTTAATAAGCTTTAAGGTTTCTAGAATTTTATATTGACTTTTATGTTTCAAACAATGTTCCAACACTTCCTAAAATTCTTTATAATATATTTGGAGTGTTTAGAATTTCCCCCAAGATTTATTGACTTATAAATCTTATTATTAAATTCATAATACTATACAATAATAGATATAATTAGGAGAAAACCCCTAAATAAATTTTCACACCCCTTATATTAATTTAATATTCATAATTCCATATAATAATTTAATATTCATAATTCCATATAATAATTTAATTATCATAATTCCATATAGAATTTAATACTTAATATATTATAAAGGTTTAATAAAAGAATC
>JAIOTZ010002413.1:0-18094 GCA_023374045.1 Limonium bicolor
CATGAGTGTAGTATCAGCGATAGACGCTGAGTATGCCGGGCTTGGACCCTAATGGTCACATCATTTTTAACCATCTTGTTATTAGATTGGTTACATGCTTTACCATTTTACAGATATATTCAATACTGTAATAAACATGCATAATAAATCCAACCATCCATCCAAATATCCATAAACATTCAACCATCCGTCCAAATACCCAAACATTCATTTAATATTCCATACAACATTTATATATCGAACGTATCGAGTAATAACAATGTAATGTACAATGTACATTCGCCGTAGCGTACAGTTTCTTATTTAATTCACCTTAGCCTTCTAGGCTCCATCCAACCTGAACACACAATAAAATAACCACAAGTATAACCAATGAACAACAAAGCGAAATAACGAGATTAATAAACAAGTATCAAGTCTCGTCCATAGTATTGTTCGCCACTGTATAAGTCTCAATTGTTTTAGTTGTTCAGTTATACCTAGTGACAATGTCTCGTTAAAACGACATGTCTCTAGTTACCCATATATTATGGCGGGTCACCACGGCAGTAGCCACTCCAACGGTAGAGTCTCCGACCAACGAGCCATTCTAGCTCACGGGAAATTTTCTTGATACTTACGGACCCTACGCGGACATCCTGGTATCGTTTTTGTGATCACAGCGCGCACCAAGAGCCACATCCTCTTGGCTTTACTTCCATTCCATTAATTAATTAATTATACCATCGCATCGCATTACCAAATTTTCTAACACAGCAGACTAAGGTCATTAGTCCAATCCGGAGTCTGTAAACTCGGGATCCAGTGTTAGATACGAGAGCGGCGTATAGAAAAGGCCAATGCTCCGTACAAAAGTCTCAGATAATATGTATGTGTTATTATCATAGTGCTACAACGTTTTACTTACGTTCCTTATATTTCATATAAGATAGCACCATAGCCGCTAGTTCGTTTTATATATACATAGGTTCAATATACGAACCAATACTGTTAACTCAACAACAGTAAATAGTAAGCGCTATAAATACAATTCATATATTAATTAACACATTCAGACAACAATCTTATCACAGATGCACAGAAGCCTGAACTGAGGAAGTCCTCAGAGACAACCAGAGACACATAACAACATACAAGTTATATCAACCAAATCCGAGCCCAAGGAGCAACCTTAGGTCAACTCGGCAAACCCCTTTACATACCGTTCACCCTGACTGTATTACGGTGGAGTATGAATCAGCAAGATCCTACGCTCCGTGTAGTCCGTTAGCTCGTCAAGCGTCCTTGTCAGAAGTATACTCTAAACGGTAATAAAAACTATAAGTCAGTCTCCATGACTAACTACATCCGTATTTCCGAATTATAAGTAACCCCGACAGTTCACCCCTGTTTTCTACAGTTTTGTTACGGGTTTCTCTAAAACAGTCGGCTTTGTTACTTAAAACGCGTACGTCAAAACTATTTCAACTGTTAAGTTTAATTCCTTATATTCCTTTTAATCTTATCCACATCTAGTTTAGGTAGTAACCTGTAGTTGCATGTATGCATGCGTTCTTATATTATATTGTATTCTAAATTCATAACTTATAGTTCGTAATTATTTAATTTTTTTTAAATAACCACCACCATTAAATCATATGGTTTTCAACCAAAATATATATATCCACATTATTACATTATTCTCGTGTATGTATATATATTTTTACCACGTAGGTAATTCTCATGAGTTTCATAGACTCTTATATTTTATGTTACACTTTATCATCTTTTATTAGATGATTATTCCCATTAGTTGTATTATATATACAACTTATATTAAGATTATCCTAACATGTAACATTTTATGTTGTATAATTACAACTCCTAAGGTTTATTCCATAAACACCTTAGCTTATAAATCCCATTTATTTATAGTTTGTCACATTATTTTATGTGAGTCCCTTCCTTATACTAATTCCATTAAACCACCTTAATACCATATAATTGTCATAACATTTATGACATTGTAGACCATAGTCTAAAATTCATTTTCCAACTCTTATTAATTCGTATAGCCCCTGAATTTATTTAAATTCCCTTTTGACCACATGACATTATGTAATGTTATACCAAAATGCTAATATCATTTGGTATGATATTTTATTTCCTTTAACCCATAACCTATAGTTTTATACAAACTATTGTACATTGCCTCATAGGCATATATTAAACCTTATACTTTTCCTTAAACCATAATTTCCTTATTTACCAAATCACCCCTTTCTTTTTACCATGTTATATTACCATTCAATACAACATTTCTAACTTATAAAAGAGTATAAAACCTATGGTTATTTTTTGTAAATTTCGAACAGCCCTTGTGATATTCTATAATTGCCATTTGGCCCTATTTATAACATATAGTTTACCATATCATTAAAACTATATTTTATACACATAACTTATTAAATTCTCTTAATAATTCTAAAAATCTCCAAATTCCACCAAAGGGTTAGAAATATCCTTATTAACCCATATACTTTCAATATTTACCATTCCACCATATTTTTCTCCAAAGTGTCATAATGACATTATAACTACATATTTCACATATATAGTTTATCTTAAATTCCAAAATCATTCCAATAAATTCCTAAAAATTCCTAATAGCCCATGGGTGTTTAAAATACCATTGTACACCCTTTATTTTTGGTAATAACATACTTACCACATATGTTATAAAAATATTACCATTAAATACATAACTTATTATAAAACCTTAAATAAGTTATCTAACTTATTTATTTTGGTCAAAACCTAGCATATGGTCAAGGTTGACCACCTTAATATTTCCTTGACCACCAATTCCTTATAATTACGGTTTAGTACCCAAACTTTCTAGAATTCACCATTTAACCCCAAAACTTTATAAAATCTTATAAACTTTATTTTAACTCCTTTTTAACTCTAATTTTCGGCCTTATTATTCTAAAGTCCCTAAATTTAATTTAATTACACTATAACCCCTTATTCATTTCGGTAATAATTATATATCACCTAAACTTAAATAAAAGCTTGTAAATGCATAAATAAAATGGCCTAAAACACATGGCCTTATTACAAACATTGGCTTGCAAAATAAATTACACATAAATGTCCCAAAAATACATATAAATTTCGGCCTCACCACACACTTTCCATTTAATTACCAAACTTCCACATAATGTCTTAAATTTGACAATTATGCTTGTTTAATTAGTTATAAAATTTATTAAACCATTCCTTAAACATTTTAAGGTCAAACAAGACCTTGTTTTTCTCCTTCACTCACGGCAATTAACATACACACACTTAAACTTGTGTTAATGTATCAAGTTAAGGTTTTAAGTGATTTATACCTTGATTTAGCTTAGGTAAAGCCTTGTTTGAGTTCGCCACCTTAAGGAGAAATTCTCCACAGCTTGTTTTACATGTTTTCAACAGAAACCAAGGCCTAGTTAGTCTCCAAGCAAGATCTAACCATAAGAAGTAATTTAATGTAAGGTTTAAGGCAAAAATCACCTTAAGAATGCAAGGAGAGTTCAAGAAGGTTTCGACCTGAATCAAACACACCACAAGGTGTTAGATCTACCATATTGACATAGGAAATAGCTAGATCTCAACAAGCTACCTTGTTATTAGGTTTTACCTTGGAAAAATGCCTTAAAAGAGGGTATTTCCTTTGGATCTCGGCCACCCTTGCTCCAAATGGCTCACCAACAGATTCCACATGAAAAGGAGAAGAAGATGAGGCTATGAGAAAAGTTTCACAGCCGAATTCGAAGGGAATCAAAAGTTATGAGCTTAAAGCACATTTTTACCTTAAATGGTCAAGACTTGAACTTTCCTCCTTAGATCTGGTTATGTACGAAACCAACACTTCCTCTAACCTCCAAATCACTCTACATAGATGTATAGAAAAGGTTGGAGTGTAGATCAATCGAAAAAGGAAAGAAAGATGAAGAAAATGGGCATTTTTATGCCTTAAGAGCTTACCTAGAGCTTGAAACCTCATCAATGGTGCTTGGGAACTTACCCACGGTTGGAGGGGAGCCAGAGAGAGCTCATGGACAGAGCAAACTCGGCTCAAGAGAAGAAATGAGAGGAAATGACCTATTATTAAGCTTAAAGCACTTTTTTGAATATTTTAGGTCATTATTGGTTTGATGACTCATCAAGTCTGATTGGAGCTGGATAATTGAAGCTCAATCAGTGGAGACAAGAGGAGGGGGCAGCCGTTGAAGATAAGAGAAAGGTAGGGCTTGATTGATTCAAATTTTGATTGAAAATGGAGTAAATATGTTACTTTAATTCATTTAATGTAAGGTGAGTCACTCTCCTTGTCTTGTTCCTACATGGAGCCACGAAATGCAAGGGAAAAGAGGAGCAATTGGAGGCTCCAAATCAGCTGGCTCACATGGGAAAGGTAAGTGGAGCCCACCTTTTTTGTTTTATAAGGTAAAGTATGTCTTTTTTTGTTATTTTATGCTAAAGTAAAGGACTATATTTAATTGTCACATGGGACTTGTCTCTTGGTCTGTTAAGAGACTTATTTATCTGATTTTATGTAGTCCATTTCGTGGTCAATGGTCAACATTGACCAACTTAGTCAATGTTGACCCAAACGGGCCCCACATTAGGGTTTTATTAATATTTTAATATTAATTTTGTAAAAATTCGTAAATTTCTGGAATTAAATTCCTAATATCATATAATATGATATTTTATTATATTTAAAGGTATTTATAACCTTTTAGCTCATTTAAAACCAATTTAAAAGACAATTTCACAAAAACGTGCTTTAAGGAGTTTTAGCGCACATTTTGTGTTGCCTGGTGTTTCTGAGCTTGGTTTTCTTTGACAACGGTCTTGTTGTGTACCTTACATGATATTTGATCATGTAACTCAATTTTATATCATTTAAAGGTCATTAGACCTTTAAGGTTTCTTAGAGTACATCTTTGCCCTTTTTGACCTTGAAGCATGAAAGTGCTTGTTCTTTGTGTTGGAGTGTTGTCCAACGGTTATAATATGTTTAATATTATGTTAATAAACTTAGGACAAATTTTTAGGTCCTAAGAAGTTCATTTGGGTATTTATTTACCCTTCACAGTCAAAGGGTGCAACATCTTGTTTTGTGTTGACCACTGTTGTTCTCAGTTGACTTTTAAGGCATGTTTAGGCCTTAATTAATGTGATTAAATATTTAATCCATGTTTATTAATTTGGGGTATTTCAGTCTACCCCCCTTAAAAAGACTTCGTCCCGAAGTCTCTTAATCAAATAGGTAAGTATATATAAATGTATAACTACCCATTGTTCCCATAATGTATATCTATGTGATATATCATTTACACACATCGTGTTGTGCTTATACAGCACATAGCCATCACGTTGTGGCGTTAGTTCAATCATATATGGATATAGGTGATCCATCAGCACCATCATTTCCTATCAGTTCTACCAACCCTGACAACCTCCCTAAGGTTTCCATAACATTCCATTGTTCCACATTCCATATCTAATGATTCATTTCGTATCTAGGCGATACCATATGTAATCATTCTATAAAGCAATATGAATACATATCACAGATAGCATAAGAAAAGTGTTATACACATGGTGTAGACACAACATTCATACAGGTATCTCGTAAGATACATACATACAAGTGTACATCACACACAAACACACCAAACAACGCACGCCCCGCGTACCAACCATAACCAACAAAATCAATTCACTGTATGCCATGCATACTAAATAATTCACATACTAACCCAAACAAACCTCGTATGCCCCGCACACCACCAATTCTTTGTATGCAATGCATACTAATCAAACAAAATTTAGTGCACACATGTGCACAGCCAAGAGGCTCTACCCCCCTTAAAAAGGGTTACGCCCCCGTACCCCACAAGTATACCACTGCCGCTCCACAAGGAGCGCTGGATACTTGGCTCTCGAAGAGTTCACCAACTCGTGGATTATCCTCATATCAGAGAGACGGGTATGACTCTAGCCCTTCAGGGCTCCACAATACATAAAGGATGTGGCACTGATCTATTTGTGCTCTCTCCCAAGTTCATTCTAATGGGCCCACTCGCTCCGTATGAGGTGCAGACCCATGAACATAGGCTCAGTTTGCCTCTTTTTTTTTTACTGCTGTGAATCCACTGGTTTGGATCACTAGATATGCGTGTGTCTTCTCTCACTGACATTCAGTTGAGATATAATATGACATTGGCCATTGTTAGTACGTAGTGCTCTTTGCACTTGTCTTTGTAATACTAAGACGTACCAGCCCATATGTCTACAAAGATGGTGTTTGTCATCCATGTCTCCTGGTGATTTTGTTCCGGAGTAACACACTGTTATAGTTCTTTTTTTTTACACACTCTTGTTGATATCCACTTTATCTTTCTGTGTTCTCACTAGATTAATAACTGCACGGGTGCAATACCAAAACACTCAGTCATACAGAGTGCAGAGGCGTAAACGCTCAACAACTAATATCTCATGAGTCAAACAGATAAGATGTGCGAATTATCCTGTGAGTGGTACATTCCAAATCCATTGTTCTTTGCTTAAGGTATCTGCTATCATATAGCTTTATCTTTTCTCCTTGCGTGGTCACGCGTTTATGTCCATATCACCTGGTAGATTTCCTCTGGATTGCAAGCATTTGCTTGATCCTTATGAGGGTTCTACATATTATTCGTCCATAATGGGTTTTCCTGTTTTTTTTTTGGGTTCCTATCCTTGAACTGTTTCCTTGTCTTTCCTGTATACTGTCCACTGTTCTCTGTTGAAGGTTCTTTTTTTTTCTAGCCCGTTGGTTTAACTGCGGCTCTTCTCGTCCATCTTCGAGGTAATCCGTCTTACTGTCCGTAGAATGGAGTTGACTACTTCTCGTGTTCCTAACACTACCTGTCTACTTGCATGGGGTACCGTACTGATACATTACTACTTACCCGACTAACTTATAAATAAGTCTGTCAGGCCCACATGCTCCTAACGGAGTGCGGTCGTCCCATGACTCGTTTAGTAAACTGGTAATGTCTGTCACACGGTTGTTGTGAAGTATTCTGTTGTCAATCTCCCTCTGATGGATATCCTTTTTTTTCTGTTCTTCTTCTTTTTTTTGTCTTCTTTTTGCTTCTGCCCTTTTTTTTGTCTTCTTTTTGCTTCTGCTTCTTTTTTTTTGTCTAATAGTTCGTGTTATCGGTTATCCTGTAATAAGTGTTATTGCCTTTGTGGCATCCGTGGTAATTCGTATCATAGACTGGTATTATTCAACTCGGTGTAAATAAAATCCGTGCTATATTAGCAAACTTGTTTCTCCTCCTTTTTTTTATCTCATTGAGTACAACACCTTTCCCCTTTTTTTTTCCTCCCTGTTTTTTTTTTTATCATATCTCATCCATAGTTCATATTCGTCCCCTCATCCATGTAATTGGATGTATTGCAGATTGCATAATAGCTTGAGCAACTTGGCTCTTCACTTCCCAACCATCCTCACTGACGGTGGTGCATCTACAAAGGGTATGCTTGTCCATGAGGACTAAACCTTTATCACTGGTAGTGATTAGCATTCAATGCCGGTATACACTGTGGTATTTGGCTAATAGCCCTGTCTGAAACTTCCTCGGACGTTTAAACTGGTGTGTTTTACGGTCATAGTGGCTGTTTAATTTGTCCAGTTGCAATGGTTGGACTAACGGTCCTTCCAAAAGGTTGCATAGGTTTCTAATCTCAAGGTTTGTAAGAAAAGTTTGAAAAACAGTTTTTTTTTTATAAAATAGTAGTTGTTGCAGTTGCATTTGCAGTAGCTGTTACTGTTGCTGTTGCTGTCGCTGCACTTGCTGTAGCAAGTGCGCAAGGCAGATGGAAATTTCAGTGGTTTTCTTGTCATAGCGCTTGCAATAGCAAGTGCGCCATGCAGGTGGAAATTCTGGTTCAGTAATTCCCGGTCTCATTGACTCTTCGTCATTTGAGTATAGGCTACATGATAATGTAAGCATTAACATCCTGTTCATATATATATTTAATTCGTCCAGGTTTCAAAGTTACTCGCATCAAGTTCCCAAATCTAGTCTCTAAAGTCATACACAGAAAGGCGAGTGGTCAATGACTCACTCCCACATACTTATAACATAGTTCCTTCTAACATCCAAAGCAAGTACACAACATAGTAAGTTAACAAAGTCTTCCACCAGCGGTCTCATGGAGTTTAGGGTTTTCATGCCCTATCTACTCCCTTGTCTTTATAGGCTCCAGCATCAGTGGATGTCTGGCCATCCTGACCGCCTCGTGGTACTCCAGATCCTCCAGTTGAGGTCTTCTGAGTATTCTTTGGTGGCCTGTAATTACGGCTCTCTGGGTTCATCCAGCATTCAAATTCCCTATGGTCTTCTTTGTGGAAGCACCGACAGACAACTTTGCGGCCTTCGCAATCGACCCCAGGATGGTCTTTCCCACAACGCTTACAGTAAAAATGGCGCTGGGGCTGTCTGGTGCCTAATGGTAGTAATTAAGTTTAAGTTAAAATCTGGCGGTATAAAGGTTAGGGTTACATTTTAATTTAAGAGGTGGGTGGTCTCACCCTTAGGAGGTGCGGATCTCAGAGGCTTAGCATCTATAGTTGGGCCGGTCAACCGAAGGACGGGCTCTTTCCCTTTCTTTCCCTGGTGACCTTGTTGCCCTTTCTTTTGGAAAAACTTCCTGTTTAAATGTTTCGGGTCAGTATTTATAAGATATTTAGTATGGTAAACAATTTAGAGTGGGATAAGTCCTTACTTTCCCTTTTCTTTTTTTTTTTGGCTATCGCCTGAAGACGCTCCTCCACCCTCAGACTCTTCCTCAGGGTTCTTCCTTTTTTTTTTGCCCCTAGAGTCTCTTCCCGAGTCTGGAGCATTAGCTCCGTCCTCGAGGCAGTCTCATAACACTCCTGGAATCTCCTTGGTAAGTTCTCACTAAGCTAATTGGTATTGCAGTAAGTAAAGAATTTTATGGCTTTCATGTTAGCACCTGGATGGTAGTGTAGAGGGTAGCACCCATCGCTATCTGAATGCGACATAATAGTCCTCCCCGGAACTTCTCGACCTTCACGGTCTCTGAGTAATCCACACCGGGAATGAAGTCCAGCTGACCAATGAATCGAGTGTAATACTCATCCACGGTCAGACCTCCTTGGGTCAGTGTCTCGGACTCCTGGCGCTTCTTCTGTTTGAGGTGCGCCGGATAGTATTTTCCTCTCAGTAATTCTACAAAGGCAGCCCACGAAAAGTCGGGCGTAGCCAGGTGCGGGTCCTTGACCAACCTCCACCAAGTGCTGGCTGCATCCTTCAGATGGAAAGCAGCAATGGCGACCTTCTTGTCGTCAGGTACTTGTAAAGCTTCATAGGCCTTCTCATGTTCAACAATGTAACGCTCCAAAGCTACGGGATCTGGTTCCCCTGAATATGTAGGTGGTCGGGTCTCGTTAGCTGACTTCAGTCAGTTCGTTTCCCTGGGCTGTGGCGGGTGGGCTGGTGCTCCTCCTATTTGAGTACCCAGCTGTGCAAGAACGGCTGCAACCGTCTCAGCAACTCCTGGAATGCCGGGGTCACCGCCTCCACCTCTTCCAGTACCACGCCCTCTAGTTCCACCAGACATCTGTAGTACAGTATGTCACATAAATACTCGGTAAAATTACCGTACACAACCAATAGATATTAAGTTGCCTTAAAGGCTAACCTGTCACGCAATTTGCGTTTCTAGACACAATATCTTTTGAGACGAATCGTCTCGTACTTCCCAAATGTTTCCCAATGTTTCCCAAGTCCTAAGCTCACTGTCTTAACCTACTTTCTCGTCATCAGAGCGGTACTCCGCTCTGATACCACTTTTGTAACACCCCTCTCCATAATCACGATATAATCTCTCACGTAGCAATAAATAAAACGTCTCGCAGCGGAAAAACAAATAACCATTACAAAACTCACTCGGGTGTCACCGGCCGTTACTCGCCCATGCGAGCAACGCAGCCAAACTACATCCAACTTCCAATACAAATAAACTGCTAACCGCAGTGATAACGAGAAACTCCTATACATCACACTAAGTCCATCAACCATAAACATCGACAAGTGAGCGTCTACCCAATCCTAAAAAAAATACTTAACCTTACCATAAGACCATACACCATCTTCATTACAATACCACATCTCCAATTACCCTGTTCCTGCTCTTCAGCTCCGACAATGATCAACAACCTGCATGAGTGTAGTATCAGCGATAGACGCTGAGTATGCCGGGCTTGGACCCTAATGGTCACTTGTCATTTTAACCATCTTGTTATTAGATTGGTTACATGCTTTACCATTTTACAGATATATTCAATACTGTAATAAACATGCATAATAAATCCAACCATCCATCCAAATATCCATAAACATTCAACCATCCGTCCAAATACCCAAACATTCATTTAATATTCCATACAACATTTATATATCGAACGTATCGAGTAATAACAATGTAATGTACAATGTACATTCGCCGTAGCGTACAGTTTTCTTATTTAATTCACCTTAGCCTTGTAGGCTCCATCCAACCATCAACACACAATAAAATAACCACAAGTATAACCAATGAACAACAAAGCGAAATAACGAGATTAATAAACAAGTATCAAGTCTCGTCCATAGTATTGTTCGCCACTGTATAAGTCTCAATTGTTTTAGTTGTTCAGTTATACCTAGTGACAATGTCTCGTTAAAACGACATGTCTCTAGTTACCCATATATTATGGCGGGTCACCCACGGCAGTAGCCACTCCAACGGTAGAGTCTCCGACCAACGAGCCATTCTAGCTCACGGGAAATTTTCTTGATACTTACGGACCCGTACGCGGACATCCTGGTATCGTTTTTGTGATCACAGCGCGCACCAAGAGCCACATCCTCTTGGCTTTACTTCCATTCCATTAATTAATTAATTATACCATCGCATCGCATTACCAAATTTTCTAACACAGCAGACTAAGGTCATTAGTCCAATCCGGAGTCTGTAAACTCGGGATCCAGTGTTAGATACGAGAGCGGCGTATAGAAAAGGCCAATGCTCCGTACAAAAGTCTCAGATAATATGTATGTGTTATTAACAAAACAAAAACGTTTTACTTACGTTCCTTATATTTCATATAAGATAGCACCATAGCCGCTAGTTCGTTTTATATATACATAGGTTCATATATACGAACCAATACTGTTAACTCAACAACAGTAAATAGTAAGCAGCTATAAATATACAATTCATGCATATTAATTAACACATTCAGACAAACAATCTTATCACAGATCGCACAGAAGCCTGAACTGAGGAAGTCCTCAGAGACAACCAGAGACACATAACAACATACAAGTTATATCAACCAAATCCGAGCCCAAGGAGCAACCTTAGGTCAACTCGGCAAACCCCTTTACATACCGTTCACCCTGACTGTATTACGGTGGAGTATGAATCAGCAAGATCCTACGCTCCGTGTAGTCCGTTAGCTCGTCAAGCGTCCTTGTCAGAAGTATACTCTAAACGGTAATAAAAACTATAAGTCAGTCTCCATGACTAACTACATCCGGTATTTCCGAATTATAAGTAACCCCGACAGTTCACCCCTGTTTTCTACAGTTTTGTTACGGGTTTCTCTAAAACAGTCGGCTTTGTTACTTAAAACGCGTACGTCAAAACTATTTCAACTGTTAAGTTTAATTCCTTATATTCCTTTTAATCTTATCCACATCTAGTTTAGGTACGTAACCTGTAGTTGCATGTATGCATGCGTTCTTATATTATATTGCATTCTAAAATTCATAACTTATAGTTCGTAATTATATTTTTTTTTTTAAATAACCACCACCATTAAATCATATGGTTTTCAACCAAAATATATATATATCCACATTATATACATTATTCTCGTGTATGTATATATTTTTACCACGTAGGTAATTCTCATGAGTTTCATAGACTCTTATATTTTATGTTACACTTTATCATCTTTTATTAGATGATTATTCCCATTAGTTGTATTATATTATACAACTTATATTAAGATTATTATCCTAACATGTAACATTTTATGTTGTATAATTACAACTCCTAAGGTTTATTCCATAAACACCTTAGCTTATAAATCCCATTTATTTATAGTTTGTCACATTATTTTATGTGAGTACCCTTCCTTATACTAATTCCATTAAACCACCTTAATACCATATAATTGTCATAACATTTATGACATTGTAGACCATAGTCTAAAATTCATTTTCCAACTCTTATTAATTCGTATAGCCCCTGAATTTATTTAAATTCCCTTTTTGACCACATGACATTATGTAATGTTATACCAAAATGCTAATATCATTTGGTATGATATTTTTATTTCCTTTAACCCATAACCTATAGTTTTATACAAAACTATTGTACATTGCCTCATAGGCATATATTAAACCTTATACTTTTCCTTAAACCATAATTTCCTTTATTTACCAAATCACCCCTTTCTTTTTACCATGTTATATATACCATTCAATACAACATTTCTAACTTATAAAAGAGTATAACCTATGGTTATTTTTTGTAAATTTCGAACAGCCCTTGTGATATTCTATAATTGCCATTTGGCCCTATTTATAACATATAGTTTACCATATCATTAAAACTATATTTTATACACATAACTTATTAAATTCTTAATAATTCTAAAAATCTCCAAATTCCAAAGGGTGAGAAATATCCTTATTAACCCATATACTTTCAATATTTACCATTCCACCATCTATTTTTCTCCAAAGTGTCATAATGACATTATAACTACATATTTCACATATATAGTTTATCTTAAATTCCAAAATCATTCCAATAAATTCCTAAAAATTCCTAATAGCCCATGGGTGTTTAAAATACCATTGTACACCCTTTATTTTTGGTAATAACATACTTACCACATATGTGATAAAAATATTACCATTAAATACATAACTTATTATAAAACCTTAAATAAGTTATCTAACTCATTTATTTTGGTCAAAACCTAGCATATGGTCAAGGTTGACCACCTTAATATTTCCTTGACCACCAATTCCTTATAATTACGGTTTAGTACCCAAACTTTCTAGAATTCACCATTTAACCCCAAAACTTTATAAAATCTTATAAACTTTATTTTAACTCTAATTTTCGGCCTTATTATTCTAAAGTCCCTAAATTTAATTTAATTACACTATAACCCCTTATTCATTCCGGAAATAATTATATATCACCTAAACTTAAATAAAAGCTTGTAAATGCATAAATAAAATGGCCTAAAACACATGGCCTTATTACAAACATTGGCTTGCAAAATAAATTACACATAAATGTCCCAAAAATACATATAAATTTCGGCCTCACCACACATTTTCCATTTAATTACCAAACTTCCACATAATGTCTTAAATTTGACAATTATGCTTGTTTAATTAGTTATAAAATTTATTAAACCATTCCTTAAACATTTTAAGGTCAAACAAGACCTTGTTTTTCTCCTTCACTCACGGCAATTAACATACACACACTTAAACTTGTGTTAATGTATCAAGTTAAGGTTTTAAGTGATTTATACCTTGATTTAGCTTAGGTAAAGCCTTGTTTGAGTTCGCCACCTTAAGGAGAAATTCTCCACAGCTTGTTTTACATGGTTTCAACAGAAACCAAGGCCTAGTTAGTCTCCAAGCAAGATCTAACCATAAGAAGTAATTTAATGTAAGGTTTAAGACAAAAATCACCTTAAGAATGCAAGGAGAGTTCAAGAAGGTTTCGACCTGAATCAAACACACCAAAAGGTGTTAGATCTACCATATTGACATAGGAAATAGCTAGATCTCAACAAGCTACCTTGTTATTAGGTTTTACCTTGGAAAAATGCCTTAAAAGAGGGTATTTCCTTTGGATCTCGGCCACCCTTGCTCCAAATGGCTCACCAACAGATTCCACATGAAAATGAGAAGAAGATGAGGCTATGAGCAAAGTTTCACATCCGAATTCGAAGGGAATCAAAAGTTATGAGCTTAAAGCACATTTTTACCTTAAATGGTCAAGACTTGAACTTTCCTCCTTAGATCTGGTTATGTACGAAACCAACACTTCCTCTAACCTCAAATAACTCTACATAGATGTATAGAAAAGGTTGGAGTGTAGATCAATCGAAAAAGGAAAGAAAGATGACGAAAATGGGCATTTTTATGCCTTAAGAGCTTACCTAGAGCTTGAAACCTCATCAATGGTGCTTGGGAACTTACCCACGGTTGGAGGGGAGCCAGAGAGAGCCCATGGACAGAGCAAACTCGGCTCAAGAGAAGAAATGAGAGGAAATGACCTATTATTAAGCTTAAAGCACTTTTTTGAATATTTTAGGTCATTATTGGTTTGATGACTCATCAAGTCTGATTGGAGCTGGATAATTGAAGCTCAATCAGTGGAGACAAGAGGAGGGGGCAGCCGTTGAAGATAAGAGAAAGGTAGGGCTTGATTGATTCAAATTTTGATTGAAAATGGAGTAAATATGTTACTTTAATTCATTTAATGTAAGGTGAGTCACTCTCCTTGTCTTGTTCCTACATGGAGCCACGAAATGCAAGGGAAAAGAGAAGCAATTGGAGGCTCCAAATCAGCTGGCTCACATGGGAAAGGTAAGTGGAGCCCACCTTTTTTGTTTTATAAGGTAAAGTATGTCTTTTTTTGTTATTTTATGCTAAAGTAAAGGACTATATTTAATTGTCACATGGGACTTGTCTCTTGGTCTGTTAAGAGACTTATTTATCTGATTTTATGTAGTCCATTTCGTGGTCAATGGTCAACATTGACCAACTTAGTCAATGTTGACCCAAACGGGCCCCACATTAGGGTTTTATTAATATTTTAATATTAATTTTGTAAAAATACGTAAATTTCTGGAATTAAATTCCTAATATCATATAATATGATATTTTATTATATTTAAAGGTATTTATAACCTTTTAGCTCAGTTAAAACCAATTTAAAAGACAATTTCACAAAAACGTGCTTTAAAGAGTTTTAGCCCACATTTTGTGTTGCCTGGTGTTTCTGAGCTTGGTTTTCTTTGACAACGGTCTTGTTGTGTACCTTTCATGATATTTGATCATGTAACTCAATTTTATATCATTTAAAGGTCATTAGACCTTTAAGGTTTCTTAGAGTACATCTTTGCCCTTTTTGACCTTGAAGCATGAAAGTGCTTGCTCTTTGTGTTGGAGTGTTGTCCAATGGTTATGATATGTTTAATATTATGTTAATAAACTTAGGACAAATTTTTAGGTCCTAAAAAGTTCATTTGGGTAATTATTTACCCTTCACGGTCAAAGGGTGCAACATCTTGTTTTGTGTTGACCACTGTTGTTCTCAGTTGACTTTTAAGGCATGTTTAGGCCTTAATTAATGTGATTAAATATTTAATCCATGTTTTATTAATTTGGGGTATTTCACCTTGGGTTTAAGTTAGCCGTTCGATATAACTGGACGGTAACGAGGTTGGTAA
Source organism: Limonium bicolor (assembly GCA_023374045.1). Taxonomy (NCBI): domain Eukaryota; kingdom Viridiplantae; phylum Streptophyta; class Magnoliopsida; order Caryophyllales; family Plumbaginaceae; genus Limonium; species Limonium bicolor. Next base: position 15,596 of record JAIOTZ010002413.1, read on the forward strand.
CGAGCTTAGCATGAGATTAGCAATAATCTCTAGGCTCACTATGTATACTAACTTTGGTGGAAGGTTCCTTGTGTGGACCGATCTTATGGTGTTTTGTGTTGATATTGTGCTAGGCAATTTCCCTTGCTATGCTATGATGTGTATACGTTAGATGTTTAAAATAAATTCGATGTTATCATGTGTGCGTCGAAACGAGAAAAGTGTTGTTATGTTTTGCTATGTGAGGAATGTGATATGTTGTAAGATATGGAGTGTGTGGATCATGGAAATGAATCCCAGTTTGTGACAAGAGGCGTATAAGGATAACCCGATTTAAGGGTAAGTGTCGTCTATTAAGGAAGTAGCTCCGTTAGAGGAGGAACACTCTAGGGATAATAAATACCATGAGTGACTTATCAAGTAAGGATGTATTATCTGTTTGTTGAGCCCATTGAGGCGAAGTGTTTTGTGTTGTGTGTTTACAGTTGCATGCATGATTTAAATGTAATCAACCGCATGCTAAGACGACAATTAGTTGTGCGTGGCCCGGTAGCATGTGGGCTGCGGGATTACCATACCAGCAAAGGTGCTGAGCCCCTTGGGGGCCACCCTTTTCTACCTTTTCTATTTCAGGTACAAGGAGCTGGAAGACGTTCGAGAGTAGGACGGGCTAGCTGACTGTACATGGGTAGCCATTTAAATTGAGTATGTACTATAGGCGTAGTAAGACCGAAATTGTTATCGGCATTAGTTTGTAAATACTCGGTACAGTGGGAGTGTTTGTGTATAATAATTGTTGGAAATGGGATAAGGATTATTGTGTAGTGCTCGGGAATTTAGCCCATCAGACCGGTACAATGTATATGTATTAGCCTTGTTAGCCACGTGGGTGGTTAACGGCATGTAACACCAACGAATTAAGTTATTTAATGAGGTGTGTATTCCGCTGCAGATTATTGTTATGTGTTTGTTGTTGGATGGGGTGTTACAAATATACTACAATCATGCATGAATACATGCAACTATAGGTTACGTACCTAAACTAGATGTGGATAAGATTAAAAGAAATATAAGGAATTAAACTTAACAGTTGAAATAGTTTTGACGTACGCGTTTTAAGTAACAAAACCGACTGTTTTAGAGAAACCCGTAACGAACAACTGTAGAAAACAGGGGTGAACTGTCGGGGTTACTTATTATTCGGAGATACCGGATGTAGTTAGTCATGGAGACTGACTTATAGTTTATTACCGTTTAGATTGTACCTCTGACAAGACGCTCGACGAGCTAGCGGACTACACGGAGCGTAGGATCTTGCTGATTCATACTCCACCGTAATACAATCAGGGTGAACGGTATGTAAAGGGGTTTGATCCGAGTTGTCCTAAGGTTGCTCCTTGGGCTCGGATTTGGTTGATATAACTTGTATGTTGTTGTGTGATCTGTGATAAGATTGTTTTGTCTGAATGTGATAATTAATATGCATGAACTGTATATTTATAGCTGCTTATCATTTACTGTTGTTGAGTTAACAGTATTGGTTCGTATATATGAACCTATATATATAAAACGAACTAGTGGCTATGGTGCTATCTTATATGAGATATAAGGAACGTAAGTAAAACGTTGTAGCACTATGATAATAACATATACATATTATCTGAGACTTTTATACGGAGCATTGGCCTTTTCTATACGCCGCTCTTGTATCTAGCACTGGATCCCGAGTTTACAGACTCCGGATTGGACTAATGACCTTAGTCTGCTGTGTTAGAAAATTTGGTAATGCGATGCGATGGTATAATTAATTAATTAATGGAATGGAAGTAAAGCCAAGAGGATGTGGCTCTTGGTGCGCGCTGTGATCACAAAAACGATACCAGGATGTCCGCGTACGGGTCCGTAAGTATCAAGAAAATTTCCCGTGAGCTAGAATGGCTCGTTGGTCGGAGACTCTACCGTTGGAGTGGCTACTGCCGTGGGTGACCCGCCATAATATATGGGTAACTAGAGACATGTCGTTTTAACGAGACATTGTCACTAGGTATAACTGAACAACCAAAACAATTGAAACTTATACAGTGGCGAACAATACCATGGACGAGACTTAATACTTGTTTATTATTCTCGTTGTTTTGCTTTGTTGTTCATTGGTTATACTTGTGGTTATTTTATTGTGTGTTGATGGTTGGATGGAGCCTACAAGGCTAAGGTAAATTAAATATGAAAACTGTATGCTACGGCGAATGTACATTGTACATTATATTGTTATTTCTCGATACGTTCGATATATAAAGGTTGTATGGAATATTAAATGAATGTTTGGATTGGATGGATGGTTAAATGTTTATGGATATTTGGATGGTTGATTATGTATATTATACATTTATGCTTCAGTTTTGATTATAACTGTAAAAAGGAAAAGCATGAAACCAATCTAATAATAAGATGGTTAAAATGACAAGTGACCATTAGGGTCCAGGCCCGGCATACTCAGCGTCTATCGCTGATTCTACACCA
>JAIOTZ010002414.1:0-18089 GCA_023374045.1 Limonium bicolor
CGATGACCAGTGACCTCAGCCTCTTCCAATGAAATAGGAATAGTTGGAGTGAAATACCCACGAATTCCCGAACTAGGATAAGTATATTATAAGGTTGGCATGAGAAGGATGAATACTATATTAAGATGAATATAAAAAGGTTTTTAACTTTAGGAATTAATAGTTGGCCTGGGAAGTTAATCCGTTACCTATTCTATTTTTAGTGTTATTATATATATCTCCCTCATTTTCCTTCCAACAATATTAATATCTAACATTTATTCTACTTCTATAAACTTATTACTGAATTTAATCCTAAGAGTTCAAATCTAATTTCACTTCCTCTTAATTAATTAATTATCCATAGGAATTCAAATCCAGTTTTACTTCTTCCAATTTAAATATAGATAATGGTAATTCCAACTCTCTCTCCTGATTTTAATCGTGTTGTATTCTAGACTCTTCAAGTTTAACGACTTCCTTTATATTTGAGTTACTAAATCTTTTCAAATTCCCTTCTTTTTCATCCCAAAATAAATAAATTAATTCCTCATTAGATATTTTCCCTCATCCTTATCTCTTACAACAACCAAATAATCTATTTTCCTTATTATTTCAAATTAGAGAATTATTTCTTTATTTCTAACGGGATATTTGTTAGAGTTTGACTCCTTCTCCCGGCTATCCTCAACGTCAATATTTATTAAATCTTCTTAGGTAATTACAATGCTGAATATATGAATTATCCTTCTAAATTATTTACATTATATAATTAATTCCTTTACTCTTTTAGAAGTGATTTTAATCTATCCAATTTATATTAATATTCCTTCTTCCTTAAATTATTTTATTTAAACCACGATCTTTCCCATCCCTCTTTCATCCTCAACACGCCGCCATTATGTTTCTTATCTCTCAAAAACTCTCAACTCACGCTCATCTTCTTGCTCTTGTCAAATCGTTTCCCTAGTGCTAAATAGAGTTACAATGGGTAAAGTTATTGTTTAGATAGTATGTTGATTTATTTGGTTGAGTTTGTTGATTTTTGATTATGTGTTGTTATAATCTAGACACTGGTGTCGACGACGAACGTTATTGGTGATTTTGTTGAACTGTCTTCCTGAGTGGAGGGAACGATCAGGTAAATTCTGTGCTCATCGTTGGTTTATTGATGTGGATTGTTTTTCTATCACGAAAGGTATTTTTGAGAAACTCAACTAGTGACTTGGTAAATTGAGATTATGACTTCTTCACGTGATGTGAAATTGTGGTGTTCTGGAAATTAGAATTATATTTTGTTTTGGGAGTTCTTCACTGGATTTAATTGCTTTGGGGTTCTTGATGCTCTCTGATTCACCATGTTGGAGTTCTTGATGCTCCCTGACTCACCATGTTGGTACTCTGGACTGTGACCATGAATTATTTACACTGTTATTTATTTTGCGCTGCATACAATGACTACAGTTAAGCTCTATGATCTACTCTATGGACTAATGATTCATAGGGGGTGTGCACACTTAAGGACATAGGGTGAGGTGGATTTGGATTTCAGTCCGCTTGTGACTGCTTGGTTATTTTTTTGATTATTCCTGTTGAAGACTCCCTGTCAGTTTTGTGGTTGTGACGTTGGAAAATGGTTTCGGTTGTGGTTATCAATGTTATTCGGTTCAGTTTAATCATTACCCAAAGATCATTTTTCAAAATGTATTTTACCAGATGAGATTGAGTTTACTCAGTTTTGCGGATTTGTGTGATCCCTTCGTGCTTTTGTTGTGTTGTTTTCTGATCGCAGGTACTGAATGCTGATATGGGGATGGGAATGCGTTGTCATCTAGTTTAGGGAACTTGGATCATTTGAGAACAATAAATTGAAATACAATTTGTTTTATTACGTTCACTTTACAGTGGATTGAGATACAAATTGTTATGTTTGACCAGTAGTTACATTCAGTTTGATTTGAGTTTTCGCATATTTTTAAATGACAATATTTAATCAGTGTTTTTGATGATTTGTTGGGTAATTAGCCTGAGCATCCAAAGAATTAGGTGTGGCGGTAGCACCTTGGATTTCATGAGGTTTCCGCTGTATTTCATGGTAAAAGTTGTTATTTCTGCTAAGGTATTGTTTATGATGTTTGCATCTTCATTCTATATAAGTTTACTCTTCTTTAATTCTGTTTTTCGTCTTCAAATTCGCATTCCAGGACCTGTCCAAATGTCCATCCGGACATCGATGTTCGGACAGGCCCCGAGAGTTTTAAAAGTTTTTACTGTTTTGGCTGTGTCTGAACATCTGTCCGAACATCAATGTTCGGACAGCATGCAAGGACGATTCCAACTTGTAAGTCTCGACTTACGTCCAAACTTACAAGTTCGGACCAATGTTCGGACCACGTAGGAAATTTTTCGGAACTTTGAAACTTGACTTGTGTGTGAACTTCAAAGTCCGGACACAAGTTCGGACGCCTTTGTTTTTCTAATTTTGCAACTCTCGACTTGTGTCCGAACATCAATGTCTGGACACAAGTTCGGACACTTTGATTTCTCTGGCTTTTTCTTCTCGGCTTGGGTCTGAACGTCAGACGTCCAGACACAAGGTCGGGCAGGACTTGTTTTCACTTTTAGGACTCGTTTGAGGTCCGTTTTCAATTCCGTTTACGCCGTTAGACTCGTAATTTCATAAGTTTTCATTTAAGGTAAAATCCAGGGTGTTACATGGAGGTTCATCTTCTGCGTCATACTCATCCTCATCAACCACACCATCCACCCCAACTATTCCTCTTCTCCCTTTAAGCACCACAGACCATCTAGGATTGCAGCGATCAGTTACACAAAATATTTGCTTAACCTTTGTCCCAACAACGAATGGCTCAACTGTGGGAGTAGCTCTAGACAGTTCAACCAGTCCCATACCATGCTCTTCCTCACGGTAGCCATGATTGTTGTCAACCCAGTTACACCGGAAAACACACATTTCACAGTTGTTGTAGTCCAATACCCAGATGTCTTATATAACACCTAAATATGATTGTTTTACTGAGGCTAGACTGTGACCCTCACCGCTGATGTCATATAAGTCTTGATAAGCTTCAAGCTCTACACCACTGTTTCATTTTCAAGTTGGATAGCTTTAGGACGACACTCAACTTGCTTAACTTTGTATGGTCACACCCGGGGTACAGTGGTGTTTTGGATGAATCCAACAAATTTTCATACTTGTCTGGCGTGTTAGAGTGATGTCGTTCCACATCTTCGAGCATTGTCTCAATGTTATCATCCCAGAAATCTGGATCAACGTCAACTGTAACGTCTTCCAGATCACCCACAACAGTATCATCTCCAAGTTCTGTTTCTGTGTTTGCCTGACCATTATCCCCTTCGTCAGGCTTAATAACATCGAGCACGCTCTGACCATGCCATCGGATTATGTCTTGGAAATCCTTTGTAAAACTGCAGCGGATCAAATGTTCCTCAACTGTTTCAACGCCGCGATATCTCAGATTGTTTTGGCAGTCGATACACAGACAAAATATGTATCTCTTGTCTGAAGGTTTCAAATTGTTCACCAACACCGTGCATAACTTATCGACTCCCTCTAAAAACTTGTCATCCAACTTCCCGCTGTAAATCCACAAACGTTCCATCTCCTTCTAGCTATTTATATGAAGGCAGCCATTTCATATCATCACCCGTGGCGAAGTCTTTACTTTTTTGTATCTTATCAACCTAAATCCATCTATGAGTATTAAATCCCACCGGTGAACGTGTTTTTAATATGTAATTTATTAAAGATTTCGGCAGCATCTCCCTACAGTTCTTCAAATGCACGATATTATGATATTAATCAATAATATATGCACTCGAAGAACAATAAAGAGATACTGCTGAAATAATCAGTAAACTACATATTAAAAACACATTCACACCCTAGGTGTGAGATTTAACAATCATGGACAGTCCCAACAGGGACTACCCAAGATATACCTCTATTAGGTATATCTTGGGCGGATAACTATGTTTGGTAGTTTGTCAAATACTATATATATATGTAAATCTTACCTCTGGTAGACGATTAGCCGATGCTAAGACAGTTGAGGTCGAAAGCCAAAATAAAGTCATAGTCCTGATGCATAAACAAAAAACGACAACATTAGAATTCATCAAAAAATCAAGGTTAAAATGCTAGCTAAACCGCGGAAAAAATTTGACAGCATCTCCCCTATATTTCTAACATTTCCAAATCACTTTTATCAACATTAAATTCACACGCACCATCAAAATTACTTATAAACTAATTTTATATTTTAAAACTACACTACTATGTATTAATTGTAAAACTAAATGCTAAAAATAACCAAATCAAATTTACTCTTCAAAACAATAAACAAAGAAACATCACTACAGTAGTTTATAGTTTGGTTTGTAAAATTACCGTTAGTAAGCACCGATGTGGGCAATTAGTGCAGAAATCAGCCCACGAACTAGGTTCCAATTAACTATGAATCTGGGCATAATTATATGAACAAGGTTAAAACATTTGTCATTACACTCTCAGGAATCGACAGAAACAACGTTAGAACTAGCAATTGACATATATATATATGAACAAAGTTAGAAATAGGAACAATCGACAGAAATATCATACCCAGTACGCGTTAGATTCGACAGTGACGACCAGTGGTAGATGGGTGGTGACCGGCGGTGATAGGAGTGACAAAGGTGGCGGGAGCGACGGCGGCGATGGCCGTTAGTAAGGTGACGGGAGTGAGGAGGCGATTTCAGCAAGGAAGATAGTGTGAGAGAAAAGTAGAAGTTACTGTAAGTGTGCAGAGTAAATGGACAAATTTTCTAGTTAAAAGGACTTTAGATTACGTTCACAAGAAAATCGTAATCTAAAGTCTAATGAAATTAAAAAATTACCGCGAAATTTTTTTTTGGCCTATGCTGGGTTTTGAACTCAAGATCGATAGTGTTGACTCATGTACCCGCAACCACTGAGCCATGAGTCTTATTCGATCAAACTTATGCAACACGTTTATAATAAGTTTTTTTAAGCTAAATAAGCTGGTAAAAAGGCGTCGTTAACTGTCATTGCGCAACGTCGAAAAAATCAAATAGTGTGGGAAATATTTGGCGTCAAGTCAAATTGAAGTTGTTGACCATCATTGGGCGGGGACTTTAGATGACAGTTATCAGTAAACCATACTCTAAAATCCGTTGACCGTCAAAGCGTGCGTTTACACGGGGACTTTACATTACGGTTTACTGATAACCTTCATCTAAAGTCCGTTGTAAAAAAGGCACACCTACCTCCGATCGATTATTGCTTACGGTTAATTCAATAAACATCATTAATTAATTCCGGCCCTCCTATTAATCACGGTTTGTGTTTAAGCCGTGATTAATCAGCCATCATTAAAGGCTTCCGTTCCACCAGTGTGTGTTGACTACTTAACGTGCCGTACGGGTTCATCCTATCAGTACATAGCCCAAGCCTCATATTCCTATCTTCACCCCTAAATTGTTCTTTGAACCATCTATTGATGTTTCTCCACTGAGGTCCATCTGCTGGATGTCTTAATTTCTCATCACTCTTTCTACCCTCTGCGTGCCATCGTAAGTTCTTTGCATCTTTTGGATTCACAAACAACCGTTTGAATCTAGGTATGATCGGCAAATACCGCAATAGTTTAGCTCGAGGGATTTGTTTTAATGAAGGAGGAGTCACCATCCTTATGCTTATACCGGGACAACGAACATTTCAAGCAATTGCCGAGATGTTCGTAATCACCCCTGTACAACACACAGTTGTTTGGACACGCATGAATTTTTTTGTACTCAATTCTCATTGGACACATCCATTTCTTTGCCTCGTAGGTGGTGGTAGGGAGACCATTCCCATCCGGTAGCATATCATGAAGCAGCTCGAGAAGTGTCATGAAACTCTTGTCACTCCATCCGTATCTTCCCTTCAGGTTGAACAAATTCAATGCAACCGTCAATTTCGTGTACTTAATGCACACATGGTACAAGGCCGTCTTGGATCCGTCCAACAACCTTTGGTACTCATTCAGCCGGTTGACAAAATTATCCTCAACGTTATCAAGGATCTCGTCTATTTGCTCATCATGGTAAGTCGACTCACTGTCATTGACTCCGGAATCACTTGGGAGCTTGGTATTAAAATGCGCGAATCAGGCGCGCCTGATGCGTTATGGAGGCGATGCGAGGGGTGAACGCATCGGTGGCCACGAGGCGGTGATATTGGGGATGCAGCCGTGATGCGACCCGATGCGCTCCGATGCGAGGATGCGCTCCGATGCGAGCCGGATGCGCTATTGAGGCTAAGGCGTGTTTGGCTTCATTTTTTATTTTAAAACGAATCACTTGTTAAAATGACATCAATTTGATTGGATACTTTAACACTTGATTACTTTAGACTTGCGTTTCGATGTTTTTATTCAATTATGTCAAAATATTACTTTATATCTACAAAATGTAGTCTACAAAAAATTACAAGTGATTTTTAGCATATATCGCATCACAAACGAAATGCGCTCGCATTGACGCTTCACAATCATGCATCGCTTCTGGAACCTCATCGCATCGGAGCGCATCACGCATTTTAAAACCAAGCTTGGAAGTTCCGACTCGTTGATAGAATCAGATGTGTGGTCAATTCTCATCCTCTTCCGATCATGAATGTACGAGGACACGTCATTATCTTCAACATTTTCTCCATGAAAGGTCCATCTTCTATAGTGTGGCATGAAACCGCGGGTCTTCATATGGAATTCAATTTCCTCAATGCGTGAAAAATTCCTTATGACACCGTAATCAACACAAGGACATGGTATTTTCAACGCCTTTGTCATGTCCTTGTACTGCACCGCCATTTTGCAAAACTATTTCAACATCTTGTCAAAGTGATCCCCTCGATCACCGTACATCTAGTCACGCTCCATACTATATGTGAAACACAAAACGAGTATTATTATTACTGCATCTAAAACTAAAACATTTTCGTACCATGGATTACATTTGCTTCTACGTGCTTATATCCTAATGAAGCGTGACTGGATGCTTATCAAATAAGCTAGCCTAACTCTAATGTTCCAGCCCAAATAAAATAGCCAAAGTCTAAGGTTCTATCCCAAACAACTAGCCAAACTCTAAGGTTGTACCCCAAATACACTAGTAATTTAATGTCAAAGAATTTGCATTTTTAAAAACAAAAACTGAAGTTAGAGTACTTACTAGTGAGGGCCAAAGGCAGACAATGACAATCGTGGTTCGCGGGAATTCGAAAACTTATAGGTAGCGCGACCTGATAAAAAAATGATATACTCAATCAACAAGCAATATTATTAAGACATTTTTAGAAAAAATCGGCATGACCATTCCATAATTTTACCAATCTCATGCTTAACAATTGTTAAGCATTCACCAAGGTCATATAACGACAAAAATTATCAACAATTGGCAGCAATCATACTTGATACGAATTCAATAAAAATTTCAATCATTGACAACAATCAACTTAAATCAACCACAAATTGAAGAGAATGAAGAGATTAAGAGTATTTACCGGTTCTAAATGAATTGTTTCAGCCCCTTTGTCAATATGGTGAGTGAAAAATGTAGCAAATCCTTATCATTGCAGCGGCACAAGGACACAAAAAGAAGAAAATCAACGAAATCAACACAATTTTTCCTCTTAGACATTTTATCGAACACATTGTGTGCACAACAATTCCACTAACATAATAACAATATACTGAAAATTTGCACCCCCATCTCAATTCAACAATCACACATAACAATACAACAATAATCACCACATTAGAACAACCAATTTGAAGAATTTTGAGCTAAATAATATTTAGGATAACTTACTTGTTTTAGGGTTTGCAGTACTTGTTTATGTTGGTGGAGCTTGAGGACGCCACCAGCTAGGACTCCCGGTAAGGCGGCGGCGGCAACGGAGGACGGCGGCAACAGAGGGCAGGGGCGACGGTGGAGAAAAGGAGGAGGGGAGTTTCGCAGTCGCAAGGTCAGAGGTACAGAGCGCGGTTTTTTTTGAGTTACAAACGTGTTGTGTCTGTGAGGGGGAGGGGTAGTTTAAAAAGCACCTATTTTGGTGGTTCCTAGCTCAGAACCGCCGAAATAGGTCCTCGTAAATTATTAAAAAATAGAAATGACCCATTTCGGCAGTTCTTATCTAGCAACCGCCGAAATAGGTGCCTAAATAAAAAAAACATATTATTAACCTATTTCGGTTGTTTCTAGCTAAGAACCGTCAAAATAGGTCCTTTTTATTTTTTTAATAATTTACGAGGACCTATTTCAGCGATTCCTAGCTAGGAACCACCGAAATAAATCCTTGATGGTTTCAGAAAGCAGCCTATCGCTGTGGTTGTTTTACAACCGCCGAAATAGAGGCGTTCAAACAGAGCATTTTTGTACTAATGTGTCTATAGGATGAAACATCTATTGCAAGAAGAACCCGAGAATTCTCTAGAAATGTGAAGAGTTAATTAGCCCAATGTCTAAAAAGGATGTTTAGGAAGCTATTAAGGGTATTGACGATAGAAGTCTCTAACGCTTGATGGATTTGATGATTACATCTATAGGTATGCATGAAACATTATGTGAAGTGATGTTGTTAAAGTATTTCATGAATTCCAAAAATAAGAAAGCTGCTAAAATAAGTGAACACTACAAATAGTGCTTTACTCCCTAGATACCCAACCCTTAAACAAGTGAACCCCAAATCGTCAATTCTATTACATATATTTCTTTACACTGAGATTATTTGAAAAGTTCTTAACTGCAAGGTTCAAGCCTATTATAGTATTATGGCTAGTACTGTGAGAGAGTCTCAAAGATCTAGCTTTTGTGTGATACCCGCATCCTATATCGGGATATGAGTAGTAAAGTGATTGGTTTATAAGGATATATGGGTTGACAAAAATAACAGGTCCTTCCACTTTTAAGCCCGAGTGAGGATAAATGGCTTAAATGAACTAGTTTTCAAGCCCATATGGTTTGTGAGCTAGGTTGTTGGAAAATTGCTCATATGAGATGTTATAAATGGTATCAAAGCCGACTCAGGACCGTATCGGGATGGACTACCCAATACCTACCAAGGAGGTTCATAGGACTTGGATGTTAGGCTTGCGATGAGGCATCACATTGTAGGCTAGTTTTCAAGTCTGGATGGCATGAGAGCTAGGTTGTTGGACAATTGTCCATATGGAGTGTTACATTTTGTCCCTGATATATACCTTATCCATGAATAAAGTTGTGAAGCAATACTTGAGGAATTATGTGTATCCGAGATGTGCTTTTAAACTTGATACCCACAAGGGTTATGATTTAGTGGATTGAACGTTAATGGAGGATACCAATCACTCTTTGCTACCACCGTATGTAGCTACCTTTAGCTACTTTTATAATGGTACAATTTATATAGATTAAAAGTACAAGTTTTGTAATCTTACAATCCAGTTTAAGTAATCAGTATTACATTTAGTATAATTTCATTAGCATCATAATTCAATGTGTACCTTTATATATACATTCGAACAGTTTTTATACACTAAAGTATAGTTCTCATAGATCAAAAGTACATGTATATAGCTATCTATAGCTACATTAGGATGTAGCCAAGAAATTACTTTTCTTTTATACTTAATGGGAAGGCTCAGGGGTTTTTTCAAGGTTCAAAGTGGTTGATACAAGTCCATTTTGTTTGTGTTAGCAATGGAGGTGGTATCTTGACACTCGGCCAAGCTTAATATTGTAATGCGTTCAAAATCCATCTAAGTTGTAATAAAACAATGTTGATCCATTTGACTTTTGTAGGTGATCATTTTCTGTTTTGTAGAGAATAATTGAGATTTTATATGAAGACTTTGATGTGGTCATTGAGAAATTCCTTGGTGTATGTGGTTGAAGGATAATTTTTAATAACTACAAAGTTTTTTGGGGGAATCAATGCGGATTATTGAAGAATTGAAATTTGAAGAGGGGATCTCATTGTTTGGTATCTTGAAGTCCCATGCTAAAAGTTCCTGATGAGTTCTCCTTGAGTAGGTTACTCACAAAGAACTACGCAACTAGAGTCAAGGACTCACTAAAAACATAAACTATAGATTTAAAGAACAAATTGTGTTTAATTGACTTGAATAGAACTTGACGTTACACTATCATGAATTCGAATAACACACTCTCACACTATTGAGAATAGAATCTCAATAGAGTAAACACGTAATTCAAATTCACACACTCAACCCTATTCGAATTACAAGACTTGTGTTTTCCTCACCTTGATCTTTTGATCTTTCTCTCAAATTTGTACGTGAAGCCTTACCTTTGATTTCCTAGATCTAGGTATTTTTACCACTCCTTATTACAATCTCCTAAAAGCACACAATGTGGGTTTGATCTAAGAGATAAATAAAAAACTATAGATACGCACAAAATCTGAGATAAAATCCTAACAACCCTATTCTGATTTAAGTCGGTTTATTACTAATAGATATATTCTTTATCTGTAACCGACTTACTTCCTTAGTGAGTTCAAGACTCTACATACTCAGTCTGCTACTAATTTTGAACAATCAAAACTTTTGCATTAATACTTGCACTTTCTTTTTGTAGGCCTAGCTATAATTAGCTGACATCTAAGATGACAAAGAAGGTGGAGCACTGGTGCTCTCATAATAAACACAACTATATGTTGGTAAGTCTCAGTTAATTCCGAGTATACTGATGAATTTTAAAGATTCAACGGTTATATTTCTATTTCCAAAGGTTGCAATTTGGACGATCAATATCTGTGTAAAGATGGGAAAATGTTGATAAAATTATCACCAAATATCATGTAAGTATATATGGCAACTTAAAGCAGCAGATGAGTTGGGCATCTAAGAAGTCTTATCTTGGAATAAAATGCTCACTACAAAAATTAATCTTTAGTTACTTGGGCAGGGGTAGTCTGCGAAAATGTCTTGGGCTATAGAATATGGGTTTAAGGGCACAAACATATGAAAGGTACAATCTAAAAGCACATCCATGGTGGTGGATGTCAGTACAAGAAATTAGAGAAGAGATTGTGGCCTGGAGAGAGGATGGGTTCTCTTAGGAGATTTGAAAGTAGATGTTAATGCTATGTACAATCTACTTCATCCTGCATGTGAAATTTGATCTGGAACAGTGTTATAACATAATTTAAATATCCCCAACAACTCCTTCGTATGGTAGGTGGCATGTAGAGACAAATTGGCCACCTAACGATAGGATTTCGAAGTGGAACCAGAGTATATAGATGTCGAGTATTCTGTGCAGGGATCACCTGTTGTTCCAATGCCCTGTGTCGGCCAAAATACTGAAGGGTTACAATCTGATGTGTATGGTTTTGATGGACGAAAGAAGAATGGCAGATCGAGTGATAGTTACATGAGATCACCTGCAATTTGGAGGTGCATATATAGTGAATGTAGAATGAGAAATGATAGTATAGATGTAGCTAGACATAATCAAGCTGCCTGCCTATATACAATTTAAGCAAGAAGCTATATAAAAATATATAGAGATAACTAGATTTCGTAGTCTGCTACCGCTTCATATTCATCACGACAAAGACAAATCTCACACAAGAAATCGTTGCACTGCTCAAAGGGATCATGATAAATGGCCAGCATATGCTGTCTGCAATACGGTCTATTGCAGTGGCTACACTTGGGAACCATGAGCCAGCACTTTAAGCATAAATCATCACCACATACAGCTTCTTCTAATTCTTCACCATCTTGATCAGCACAGCCACCGCACTCTTTACACCTCCGGATGCAGTGGTAGCACCCTTTGCATTTACAATTCTCCCTTGGACAGTCAAATACTATCTTTACCTCTTTGCATATGGGACAGATTTCAACATCGATGTAGGGGTAGTGGGTAATGTTATGTAGTAGTATTGGTGACTTGGAGTTATAGGTGTCATAGAAGTTAGCATTTCGTGGTGGAAGCTTGGAATCTTTTGTTATATTGTTGTTAAGATGAGATGAGATTATTCCAAGGTGCTCCTTTGTGATGTTGTGAATGCCGCTGATCTTCAAAGCCTTCAAGCAACAACTTTTCCTTTCTGTAAGTGTTTTTACTGAATTGATCACACCTTCTGGGGTTAAGCCTGAGCAACCAGGAAGAAACAGCTGCAGATATGAATATATACCAAAGTTAATAATTTACCCATGAAAGATGATGATGAGGATTAAACTTATCCTGTAGATTTACCATGCAAAGTTAATTTCTCATAAGAATTCTTATATACAATCTTCACCATATATATATACCTGTTCAATAAGAGGATTCTGCTCCACTACCCTTTGGATTCCATCATCAGTGATCGTTTCACAGTTCAATAAAGCAAGAGTTCTCAGCCTACCTCTCGCCTTGGAAACAATCTCCATCAAAACATCATCAGTCAAACGCCGATTCACTGGCCTATCTACGACTATATCGAGCCAGACCAACACGTCATCTTGAATGTAATCTCTCATTGACCTGCAAACTCGACTCATATTCAAGAGGTCAAACAAAGGGAGGTACTCTAAAACAAAAAATAGAGCCATGTGAGGCTGTTCTCTGTCTGATGCCTCCATTAGTTTTGATTCTTCTTCCCTTCT
This sequence comes from Limonium bicolor, assembly GCA_023374045.1. Taxonomy (NCBI): domain Eukaryota; kingdom Viridiplantae; phylum Streptophyta; class Magnoliopsida; order Caryophyllales; family Plumbaginaceae; genus Limonium; species Limonium bicolor. The sequence continues at coordinate 12,669 of JAIOTZ010002414.1, forward strand.
CTCTTTCTCTCTTTGTGTCAAGTTTTTTCCTTGGTGTAACCAGATAGTATTTCTGTGGTGTTTGTTTGGCCGCGTGCTCGTGCCAGACTGCCAGTCGGCCCAGTCCCGTGGGTGCTTTGCTCAATAAGATTAATTTCTTATAATATCTTAATTATTCTAAAATGTGCCACGATATATAATATATCCTAGTTTGCTTTATCATCAATCTTAAGAAATTTATTGAGAGGGGAGCTAATTATAGAGGCCAATCTTCATTCCCAATAACTATCAGTCCCTCCGTTCTAAATTATAACTTGGTGACACAACCAAGCTCATGCACAATTTCCCCTATTGAAGCAACCATTTTTGTCTTTTTGATGCTAATATTAAACGCTAAAACGGAAACTAGAACATGATTAACCATTAGATATAACATGGAAAAGCTAGTTTTGTTTGAGGGGTGTTGGGATATTATACGATATCCGTGGCCGTAACTAGTTATAGATAGTAGTAAAAGTCCTTTTTTTGTCGTGAAAGTCATTTTCTGACAGTTCGTAATGTGACCTCTAGTATACTCAGTCTTGCACTGAGTTGTCAGTTGTAATCACTCGATAGATAACAATTCGGTATAGAAGAAAACTCAGCCACTAAATATATTAATAGCATGAAAAACTCCTCACTTGATCTGTTCAACACCTTGAACAATCACACTATAACATATCACTCTTCGAATGATAAAACACTCCTAAACTATTGAAAAGAATCACTCTCGTTCTCACTCAAAAGGGGTCTCGCCGTAAAGGGTGAAGATCTGTTTCGATACCCAAAAAGCTTAACCCTAAACTATATCTATACAGAGTATATATATACACGGGAATTTCCCAGAATTAAGCAAAACCACCCTCTCATAATATTCTCCTAACGCTAACACTTACCGCTAATACAGGAGAATATAATAGGGCGAATCGTAACCAACTTGATAACACATCTGACGTCACGTGAGCAGGGATGTTTCTCTTGACGTTCATAGAGATTTAACTAACGACCATATGCTGAGTATAAGACTGGTTCCGCATGGTTGTCACACATCAAAAACTATAAGTATGTATGGCGCACATACATTTACAGTTTCCCCCTTTTTTGATGTGTGCAAACTTCATCATGGTGAATAGGGAAGTCACACGAGTATTCCCCCTGAAATATAGATTCCCCCTGAGACAATTCCCCCTGAAACAAAGCTAATTTGATCAACAATCACAAAACTGATATTCACCATGTTTTCCCCCTTTTGCGCAATCAAAAATGGTACGGGCCTAGAAACTCACGAAATGTAAAAGGATATACCGTGGAACACGAAATAGCATTTTATACAACGTTAATAGCAGGAAAGAGTTTCAGAAACAGGCAACAAAAAACAACAGAGCAGCAGGTATCCAAAAAACAAGCAAAGGACAGAAAGATTAGGAGTCTAAAACAAACGGCAACAGTAATGAATAACAGCGTCCTAGAAGCAAACCACTATATCAGAACGAGGAACAACAATGCAAAGGGATGGACTGGGCAGAGGACAGGAAGAAGAACTATCGCCGCACCCCCAGATGAGCCTCAAGATGTGCCAGTCGAGCATCCACATCCTTGATGAGTGTCAGAATTTCAGCCATTTGTTGTGGAAGTGAACTAAGATGCTCAGAAACACCTGAAACAACCTTGGGAGGCTGTTTAACAACCCACATATTCCCTGCCAGTGCTAGACCCATCTTGGATAGAGTAGTCTGAGAAAGCTCATGATTATGATCCAGAACTTTCGCAGATGCAGTAGATAGATCAACTGAGAAATACTGAATTATCTTGGTCAACCAGGGAGCATATGGTAGTGACGAGGTACACTGGGTGATGGCATGATGATATGAAACAGCATAAAATGAGGCAAGCTAACAGGATTCTTTTGGATAAGGCACCACATCAAACAGATGTCCAGGAATGTGACTGTCCCACGTTGATCATTCCTGGGAGCAACGCCTTGATACACGATAATGTGGAGCAATCGTCCAAGCACATCAAGCTGCTGTTGAGGAGCAGACCGAATCTTGCGGGTCTCTGGTTCAATGCCAAAGAAACCAAAAAGATCCTCATCCTTTTGTGACGGAGCAAGTATTAACGTCACGAGAAAAGGTCTTAACACCCTCAAAAGGAACATCCAGAATCATGCCAATCAGATCAGGAGTTAACTCAATAACCACACCCTTAACAGTGGTCCGAAGCAAATACTCATCCACAAATTGTAGGTTCTTGTAAAATTCCTTAACCAGCTCCCAGTAAATTTTCGTACCCAAAGCAAAAACAGACGACCAGCCTTGTACTGAAAGACAACTCGCAACATTGGACAATTTATTCTTGCGGAGCCAAGCACAATCCACCCGTTTTCCCACAACAATATGCGCATTACGAATCTCAGACTTAATTGAAGGAAAACAGGGAAAAGAATGACCAGACCAGGCAGAATTTGTCGAGGAAGAACCAGAGGAAGCAACCGACATAGTAGCGGATGAGCTTGGCACTGGAGACCCACAGCGAGGACGCTTTGAAGAAGACGCTGTCTGAGCTGGTACAGCGGAACGCTTGCGTTGGCGCAAGACTAATAACGGCACATCATCATCTGAAAGCACATCAGGGTGCGACGGGGTAGATGAAGGCGGTGGAGGCTGAGGACAACGGGGCCGGAGAGTTTGGCGACGTCGAAGAACAGCAGCCCGAGAAGGACGAGTCTGTGACCTAGGGTTTCGGCGAGGAGGATGAGGGTTTTGTGGTGATACCGGTGGAGATGTGGGCAAAGAATCAGAAACCGGGAATCATCAAAAGGAACATCACAGAATGGAAAATCATCAGCACACTTCTGGGGTGGAGAATCTTGGGTAGGGGGTGGCACGGGCAAGAGGAGTGGAGGATATTCAACAGCAAGTGGGATATGGTATTCGGGCTGCATGGGGAGCAAGCTGGAGTCGATGAAAATACTTGGAGGAGGTGAATCAAGAAAATGTGAAACTGAGAGAGAAAGAATCTGAAGGTAGGCGAAAGCAGGGTCATACGGGACGATTTCCATGGCGACGGTGAGTGAACAGGAAAGAGAGATTATAAACAACCAGTAGAGAGCAAGGATTTTGAAAAAGTAAGGACGCGACGGAAGATATGAGTTTAAGACTGATAAGCAGGAAAAGCTGACAAACGTGGGTAAATAGGTATGCAGAGTGGACGACGGTTCAGAAGAACGTGAAGAAATATCTGGGCCTATTTGTGGTGTTTTTGTGTTTTTTTTATGTGTTGTGGAGTGTCGTAGATAATAGAAAAACATAGATAGGAATGGAAGGAACAAATGGAAAAATAAAGGGAAGCCGAAGCCAGTAACAAAAAACGTTCCAACGATAACATTGATCCAGATCATCTATAACATGTTCCACAATAATCCACGGAAGCCTCACATAGTTGTACGAAAAAAAAATATGCTCCACTCAAGTCTAGTACCATGTTTGTACACAAAGAGAAAAAAAAACAATAAAATGAAAGAAATGGACCTTAATCAATGTTAACCATGCCCAGTGCTAGACTCAGACGCTGGAAAATTTCTCGAGGGAGTGGTTTAGTAAAAATATCTGCCAACTGGTGCTCTGTGGAACAATGAAGCAATTCCATTGTTCCTTTTTCAACTTGATCACGAAGAAAGTGATGCCGAATTTCAATATGTTTCGTACGGGAGTGTTGTACTGGGTTCTTGGACAAAGCAATGGTAGACTGATTGTCACAGTAAATCGGGATGGGTGATTGAGGCATACCATAGTCTTCAAGTTGATATTGAAGCCAGAGAACCTGGGCACAGCAGGCGGCAGCTGCAATATATTCGGCTTCAGTGGTTGATAAAGCGACGGAAGACTGCTTCTTAGAGAACCAGGATACCAAACTAGTACCCAGAAGCTGAGCACATCCGGATGTACTCTTCCGATCTGTAAGCGATCCTCCAAAATCTGCGTCAGTATAAGCCTGGAGAGTGAAAGAGGACCCTACACGATAAACCAAGCCCAAGTTAGGACTGCCTTTTAAGTAACGGAAAATCCGTTTGACCGCCTGAAGATGTGGAACTCTTGGATCAGCCTGAAATCGAGCACAATAGCAAACGTGTAAAGGATATCAGGTCTGCTTGCAGTGAGATACATTAGGGAACCAATCATAGCTCTATACTCAGTAGGATCAGTGGGTTCAGCATGAGTCTCAGAACCAAGTTTGAGAACATTGGACATTGGAGTGGCGATGGATTTAGCGGAATCAAACCCAAATCTGGATAGAAGTTCAATAGTGTATTTTCCTTGCCAGACAAACGTGTGAGTCTTGGTTTGGCAAACCTGCAATCCTAGGAAAAAGGTGAGTTCGCCCATACTGCTCATAGAAAACTCGTTGGTCATTACTGTCTCAAACGATTTAGACAAAGGGGACAGGAAGAACCAAAGACTATATCATCGACATAGATCTGAACAGCAAAAGATCAGAATCCTGGATTTTAAGAAAAAGCGTGCAGTCCACTTTACCACGTGTAAAACCTTGCTGAAGGAGATAGGAGGTGAGGCGCGCGTACCAGACCCTCGGGGCTTGTTTTAAACCATAGACAGATTTCTTAAGTAAATAAACATCATCAGGTCTAGACTGATCAACAAAGCCTGGAGGTTGAGCAACATAGACCTCCTTGTCAATGTACCCGTTCAGAAATGCACATTTAACATCCATTTGATACAAAGGAAATGCCCTGTGAGCAGCGAAAGTGATCAACATACGAATAGCTTCTAGACGGGCAACAGGTGCATAAGTCTCATCATAATCAATGCCTTCCCGTTGATTATATCCCTGAACAACTAGGCGAGCCTTATTGCGAGCTACATGGCCATTTGCATCAAGTTTGTTACGATAAACCCACCGTGTACCAATTACCTCCTTATGACTTGGTCAAGGAACTAAACTCTAAACATCATTCCGTTTGAATTCGTTGAGTTCTTCTTGCATAGCCAATATCCAATCAGAATCAGTAAGAGCTTCTTTTATATTACAGGGCTCAATACTGGACAGGAAGCCCTCATGAGTGCAATAGTTCCGAAGTGAGTGACAAGTTACACGGCCCGAGTTCAAGTCTGAGAGGAGATTATCTAACGAAACCAGGAGCCCTGCGAGAAGGAATACTTGGAGGTGGAGAGCTGGGACTATCGTCTGACTGTGAGCTAGAACCATCTGTGGATTCTGACACAGGATTACTTGTGTCTGAGGATTCTACTTGCATAGGAGAACCATCTGGAGTGTCAGAAGGTGGTTGTAATGAAGTGGAAGGAGCTGAATGGGAATCCTCTTGTGACACATTTGGAGAAATTTGAGCAGAAGGGGGTGATGAATCTGTGTCTGAATCATCAG
>JAIOTZ010002415.1:0-18054 GCA_023374045.1 Limonium bicolor
GGTTTTTAATAAGGAACCGCTGAAAATTTGTTTTTTAAATATCATTTTTGGCGGTTTTTAATAAGGAACCGCCGAAAAAACCTTGAATTTACTCCTTTATTTGGTGATAATTTTAAAACCGCCGAAAAAAACGGGCCGAAAATAGCCCTTTTGTACTAGGCTGCGTTCGGACCACGCTGTTTTTGGGCTGTTTTGGGAGTGGTCCCCACGTGAGTCCCACGTGGGTCCTACGTTCTACTCCAATAATATACTGCCACATATAAAACAACCACAAAACAGCCAGACCAAAACAACCACAAAACAACCATACCGAACGCAACCCTAGTGATTGTCTTCTCCCAAATAAACAAGTAGAATTATGTCCTTACACAACAATGAACAACAACCAGGAGTTTGCATATTACAAAGGTAAGTTTTATCCTATTTCTAATGAAAGTGATGGCTACAATGACAGCAAATGTGATGGGAACTGCTTCGGCAACATGGGAGCAGAGAAGGTACACTTCCAAAAAGAGGTTCCAAGGTAAATGGATGTGCCAAAGCCAATAGTGGTTCCAAATCAATCAGAGACTCCAAAACAAATGGACAAGTGCCCCAAGGTACCCAACTTTCTAACTGTTGTTTATACTGCCATAAATCTAACCTCTTCAGAGAAGAAAGCAAAAAAAGAGATACCAAAACCGCCATCACCTCCTTCTTTGTTGCTTGAATCTTGGTGTACAGATGAAGACTCTAATGACTCGGGCTATTCCATCAACATGCTTGCCTACCCATAGAGATAATGTGTTTGTTACGGTTCAAGAACTAATATCAGAAAGTGGTGCGAGTTATGTATTTTGAAATCTATGTTTGACTTTTTGCTAATGATTAAGGTTATTATATTTTGAAGATGTGTGTTTGTTATATTCTATATATGGGTTTACACTACAACATAATAGATCTATGAGGGCAACTTTTATTGCCCTAATAGATCAATAACTTGCCACGTTAGGCTATAAGGGCAAGCAAATAATTGCCCCCAGGGTTGCCTCTGAAGATATGCCATGTTAGGCTATGGTGACAACCTATTTTGCTTGCCCTGTTTGACATGATCTATTAGGGCAACTGAAGTCGCCTTCTTTGACCTGAAGCAAAGGAAGCAATACTGTTACTTTTTTTGATCGATTATCAACAAGAGCAATATAGTATAGTCGCCCCTTTTGAATGTGGTCAACGGCAACGAGTTCATTTAGTCGCCCCTTTTGAATGTGGTCAACAGCAACGAGTTCATTTAGTCGCCCCCTTTGATTATAGTCAAAGAAAGCGATATTTTACCTTGCCCTCTTTCATCTTTGACAAGGACGACTTACCCGGTCGCCCCCTTTGATCACAAGCTATGGTGACGAGCTCAGTATGTCGCCCTCTTTGAATGCTTTCAATGGTGGCAAGTTGTCTTGGTTGTCTTGTTTGATTTACTATCAGGGCGATTTTTGTTGCCCTCATTGATATTTTTTTTAGAAAAATAAAATAAAATTATAATGAAGAACGACTTAGAGATCTTGATCCTCAGTCATTACATTAAGTTCTTTCCTTCATTTCCTCAACATGAACCACAATTTTGTTCTGCTACTATACAAATAAGAATATGGGGCGATAAAAGAACTATTTAACTGAGATTTTGGAATAACGGTCAAGCTGATATTCACCTCCTTCAACAACCAGCCTATCTATCTCTCAATTGTTCAATCCTAAGTTAGAGGGTGAAAATGAAGCTGACTAACACCTAAATTGTTAGGCTGGACTCGCACAGGTCTTGGGGAAGCCAAATGGTCCGCACCAATAAGACAGTCTTGAAGTGTTAGAATATGATTCAAAATCTGCTTCTACAACAAAGTAGAAGATATGGGCAGGTGCGATCTGGGATACAGAAAACACATGAATCAGATTCAAGCAGAATGAAATCATTTGACATAATATATATGAAGTGAAAGAATATGTCATCCATGTGTCAGAGACTCATCAGTAGGACTTCCTTGTGTGAACTATCAATGACTAATGCGAGCTTCCATTCCGTAAGAGATCAACTTTACTATATCTAACAAGGGAATTGTCAAACAGTAGTAACTCCACTCAAATGCTCTGAGAAGCAGTTTCATTTTACTGCATTCATCATAAAAGTAGCATCAAAACAAGCATACACGGGGAGAGTCTCACCTTCTTGAACAATAATTCTGTTTGCACAAACACTAGTCTGCCCACTGTTACGAAACTTTGGCTCCAAGCTGCAATATATGGGGAGAAAATAAGGAAAATTAATCATCAGTTCTAAAGCATTTCTAAACTTGTGTAAATGAAGAATCAGTACAAAACTACGATAACTGAATAGAATGCTAAAGCAAGGACATTGATATGTTATTCCTAGAAGTTAGGACCAGCTGATAATACTTCAAAAAATGCCAACATAACATACGATCATAATTGATAGTAAATTATTCCTAATGTACTGTAGGAAGAATTCACATCTCCACCCCTATTCCATTGTGTACATCCTATTCCATTGTGTATATAATAGACATATGAGGTTGAAAGTCCTTTACAAGATATTGTTGTTTGAGGAGCTGAGTAAGATTAATTCCTTTTAGCTGTAGTGCATTACATCACCTGAGGTAGTAAATAATAGCAATATGAAGCTCTCTGCTTTATATTCTACTGTTTAAGATCTCTAAACAGATCAGCAGAAAACTAAACGAGCCTAGTCACAAGTAAGTGCACAAACATCAGGCAAATTTAATTAAACAACCACTTTAAATGGATTGATCCACATACCAAACAAATTTGAGAGCAAACTGAAATTCAAAAAGAATGGTCAGAAGGAAAATTAAGAAACAAAAACATGCATAATAGAAAAAGAACCTGTGCCACACATCCAATAAAAAAAGATAAAGATAACATATTAAACAGATTCACATTTAAGCACATTAATATAATTGCCTCTTTTAACCTCATAATAAATCGTCTAGTGATTGCACAATAACTTTTCCAGATTTGAAAGAGTTCTAATAATAACATACCATCACCTAGCATACTATCACCTTGTGCAGCATATAACCATTGTATGTTTCTTAAAGATGACGCAAGCTTCAATTTTGCAATCAGTTATTGTAAACAGAGTACTATTTTTCTTTCAGTAAGTAACTACACAAAATAATTTTTAGAATCTTTACCAAAAAGTATGATTATAAGCATATGGTAAAGAGAACAAGATTGAATGTTAGTACCATCAAAGACACAAGCTTGGATCTGCTTTTGTGTATTACTAAGCTTGTAGAAACCATCAGCTGCAGTCTCTGCCAATGCTCGGTATTGGATAGAAGCAACAACATTCACAAACACATTATCCTACAGAAGGTAAAACACTCTAGCAAACATCAACTACTAACCAACAAAAGATTCTTCATAAAAAGATTCATGAAACACAGAGCCAAGAGAAGCATCAAAAAATACCTTATCAATTACTACAAAAACTGAATAAGAATGTGATAAAATGAATTAGGATTCAGGACAAAGACAACGGAACGAGGAGATATTGATATACCAGTATTCATTAGTAGATACTAGAAGAAGATTGTTGGTTTTACATGAAAAACGAGCCATCAGAAAAATAATAAAAGGCATCAGCCTTGACATGTAAGATAACCATCAGAAATTGAATTAATGGACTCCTGTGATTTCTACTTCTCAAAAAATGACAACATGACTTCAATTAGAAAGTCTACTTGGTCAATCCAGGAGACATCTTTAGACAGCAGCTTGCGTTGTAGACAAAGCTTGGCGAATTGTGCCACATAGGTAGAATTTAAATCATGATATTAGTACCTTGGAGCAAACCAACTCTTTTAGCACTTCCATTAGCAGGGGAGGCTCACTTTCAATTTTAGTGTACTGTAGAATCCTATCCATGGATACGATTTTGTTCTTTAGCTGGCACAAGTTCTAGATCACCCACACCTGTATCATATTCAGATCAGCACTAGCTATACATACATTATATATCATCAAATTAGTCAAGGAGAAAAGACAATCAAATTCATTCAAAAAAACATCATGATGATGAAAAGAAAAACACAACATATATACATACCAGGATCAATTACCCCGACTAGAACAAAAAACAGGAATATCAAAGAGTAAGCAAATGTAATAGATATTAGGAGCTTTACATACCCTAACAAGTTGAGATAGTTCTCAGTCTGAAGGTAAGTAATATTGCTGATACCAGATTGAGATGGCAGTAATGGGTATGAAAATTACAAAAACCTGCCAGATCAATGGTTATGCAGTAAACAGCGAAAGGATAAACAGTGCTAAAAAGAAACCAACCTCCTTCATTTCTGTGCCTGGGAGAGGTTCTCCATCCATGTCACAAGGTTGATAACTCATTGACTCACTCCATTTACCGGTCATTAAGAGTTTAGGCTCCTCAGCTGCGTTATATACGTAACCATCTATACCAGCAATATGTTAAAGGAACGATCAATTGTCCGTGGATAAAGGAACAAAAGAATGAGGGGATGGGCATGCATCAATGTATTATGCAAGTACAATAATCTACATTATTCTTCTCTCTAAAACCAATAGCATAAAGTCATTAACCTCTTCTTTTCTGCTATCCATCTGAGTATGGGAGGCAACAATAACCAAGTTCTCAGGACATTCTCAAACTTTCTCTTAAAGGCAACATATGCATTAGAACTCCCAGCCATGAACTTCTCCATATCTCAACTTTACTTTCCCTTTTGGCAACAGAAAAGATAAAGGAAAATATCAACAAACTTTTTCACTTTTATTATAATTGCTATGCTCCCTTTCCAAATGAGACTATTTACCTCTGTAGCGATCCTAATAACAAGTCCTTCTCCACTCTCAAATTCAGATGAAGTCTCAGCAGCAACTGAACCATCTTCATTCTCACGGTTATTGTCACTGCTATTCTCAGCAGCAGCAGGAGCAGCCTTTGCATAAATTGGTTTCTGCATCATTTAGTCAAGGGCTGGCAGTTCATAAAAATTGAGTCGTAATTTCAGGAGACAATAGTTTACCTTATGATTAACTGGTCGTTGAGGATAAAGCTCAAAGACGACTAACAGGCACTCTTTCAGTCTGGTACAATCGAAGAAAAATAGAAGTATTCTTAGTTCACATACCGACAGAACAATATGCCAGAAAATAGATGTAAAAGGAGAAACTACCTTTCAAGGCATATGAATTTACCAGGCATCTAACAAACCTCTCGGCGCTGAACTGTTCCCCCATAATCAGGCATCTAACACACCCAGAATGAGATGCGTAACTCCATCAAAATTTTCTTCACTAAACTTCAAAGAGACAGGTGATTAGCACACTCCGTTTTCCATCTGCGATCAAAAGAAGATATTTGTTTACCGGTGAGGATATTACTTACCTGCAAATCCTTCGTCAGTGGAGATGCTTACATCTCCCCTGAGGTTACTGTGATAACTCGAGCATCTGGTGATGCTTTTTCAAACAATGGAATCATCAACTCTGTCACTGCATAAGTTCCTAATACTTTTACTGCAATGTTCATCTCAGATCTGCAACGAGAGAATATTACCCCCCGAGGCAAAAGACATCAACACAAAGCAATGTGTGCACTAGAGTTGAAGAATTACCCTTCTGAAGTTAAAATGAGTTCTTTTCAATCAAGTCGGCATTATTAACCTGAGAATGAAAATCGTACATTTAGAAGTGTATCAATATGCATCCATATATGTTTTGATGGAGTACATTCTTATTTTTGATGGATAATAACACAAGTACTGTTGTGATACATAGTTCGATTCATCGGGCTGAAGAAAAATGAATCAAAATACCCTGTCAATTAGCAAACTACAACTACACTCAAGCGTCTTTCCCCACTTCAAATATCAAAGCTTACGACATGTTAAAGTGAGTATGTGAACTGTTACCGGCATTGATTTGCTTTATAGTTTTTGTTTACTGGTTGTAGTTTGCTATGACGTAGGTATCAAGCTCGTTAGATTGTTTAAATAGTTTTAATGCCAGTTTGACGGATGATTGATTATTAGCGGGACCAAAGAGGAGAATTGAGGAACCAAAAGATTTAATGAACTCGGAGGTAAAGATTAAGCGAGTTAATAAGACCATTCAAAGTGTCATTCAACTGACTTTGTTTTCTTTCAGTTTGCCTTTTACACACAAGAAAAAGCTTCAAAATGAATTGTAGATGACGTTCTTAGTTAATAAAAGGGTGTGACAACTAGGATTAATATAATAGGATTTAAGAGGATATATAGTAACAACTACAAAAGAAGAAGAGTAAGATCCCAAATTGCTCTTCCGCAAGCATACTCATACCATCAAAATGAATTGGGAAATTAACAAAAAGACGAGAGATAACTGGGCAAGCAAAATTTCAAAATAATCCCAGTGAAGCTCAGCGCTCAAACTTCCTTTTCTTAAAAGATATTCGTAGCAACCACAGTTGATTTTCAACAAACCCTATAACTTCAAAATCTATTAAAAAGCTGGCGGAATCGGAAGCCTGGGAAATCAGAAGCGATAAAAGCTTAAGCAAGCACACAGTATGTTTAGCAACAAAGTTCAATGCTCCATTCTCCGCTCCTTACTTGATTTTGATTGTTTCCCACTCAAACCGCATATTTACAACCTTGAACTACTATGTAACTGAGAAAAAAAGTGCCCGTACCTTGACAAGAACAAACGCTTCGTTTACACACGGTAATTTGGGTTAGCTTCGTATTAGTGTCCGCTGATAGTCTAGTCCCTGGTACGTGATGTTGATTGACCAGGAAAGGAAATCTTCAGAACCCTAATTTCACTAATTTACCCTAAACTTAACAAAGGCAGATAGAGATGGAGGGGAGATGGAGCTTAGAGCTAAAAAAACCGAGATGGAGATGGAGGAGAGAAGGAGGTTGAGTTTGGGGACATAAGCAAACCGAGATGGAGATGGAGAGATGGAGGTCGAGTAGCAAACCGAGTTCCGTTGTTTCAGTAAGGAAGGAGCGACGGTACTTATAAAACAAAACAAACGAGGCGACTAAATGACATTGTCTCCGTAAATAAGTCATGGAACAAAACAACCGAGGCGACCAAGGGCACCTCGCCTCCATTGATTTCGTACGTTGACGGTGAACATTATATCAACGAAGGCAAAATGTCTATGTTGCCCCCACTGATCACACCAACAGTAGCGCCTAAATTACTCGCCCCATTGATTGCACCAACAGAGGCGACTGACTGCTCGTCTCCATTGTCATTGAACTCTGTTTGGAGGCAACTTTTATGTTGCCTCCCTTGATATTATACAAATTGCCCTAATTGGTATATATTCTTGTAGTAATTAGTATAGTACGTAGTGACCAGTATAGTCTACCATGCATGTGAATCTAGGTCTAGCCAACTAACTACATAGTCTACGTGTTTTGATATTTACTACCAGTTATTTTTTCTTGAAATAAATACTACCAATTAATGTTAACTCCACTATCGAGGACGTAGAACGGTGTCTATCTATGTTGATTTATCTTTTGTAATGTATCTCTAATAAAAGTATTTAGGGTGCGTTTGGTTCAAACGGGAAAACGGAATGGAATCAGGAAAGAGAATAGAGAGGAATGGAAAAGAATTCCTTTGATTTTTCCGGTTGTTTGTTTGAGCTAGGGAAAATGAAATAAATAACCGGTCAACTAGGGGTGGCAATTCGGGTTAATGGGTCCGGGTTGAAGCTCACCCATACCCGACCCGATTAAAATTGTATTGACCCATACCCGACCCAATAATATTCGGGTTACAAATTATCAACCCATACCCAACCCATATAAAATGATTAAACCCATACCCGACCCGTTTAACCCACATAATTAGGCTATGCAAAATTTAAAAGACATGGAATTAAATTTTTTATATGATTGCTCAAACGGAGTTAAAAATGAATGAAATCATACATTTAATATGGTAGATATTCCAGAGTTTTCATTATCCTCCGTCTTTTTTCTTTTTCCACATACATGTCGTGCTTAGTGGCACTTAACAGAAGAAGGAGATGTGCACGCGCCTGGGCCAAATATAACTGTATTTTCTCCTTCAGAATATAGAATCAAAACATAGACAAAAATCTTCAGAGTACAGAAGAGAGCAGCACACTGTCTTTTGACAATCCACATAACGAATACTCTTGTTTTTTCTTTATAAAGAAATACAACAAAGTAGTATTATCAAATAAACAACCTCTCATCAAAAAGATACTACATAATCTAATAGTAGGTTAACACTTACTTAGTAATATATTTATATTTTTATCTAATTATTTATTTATTATTATTTTTAATAAATTAAAATAAACTGGTCGGGTTGACTATGGGTTAGGACTTTAAACCCATACCCAACCCACAAATTTAATAGGCAACCCATACCCGACCCAATAATTAAATGGGTCAATAATCGTGACCCAAACCCGCTATTTTCGGGTTGGGTATGGGTCGGGTTATCGGGTTGGGTAAAAATTGCCACCCCTACGGTCAACGGCCACCGGTCAATGGTCAACGGCTGCCGGCTGTCGGTCAACGGCCATTAATTGCCAGTCAATATTCACCGAGCACCAGCCAACGACCATTAGTCATCGGTCAATGGTCATATGTTGCTGGTCAAAGTGTACTGGGAAAAGGAATCCCATTTCCTAGTAGGGGGTGGAGAATCAGAAAAAAGGGTTTTGGGGTAATCTCTTTCCCTTTTCCTTTCCTGAAAATAGGAAAAACTGGCAAAACAAACAGCAGGAAAGGGAATCATTCCGATTCTCTTTCCTGATTACCCCAAAACAAACGCCCCCTTAAGGGTAAGTTGTCACCTTATCCAATATCCATGCTCTATCTATCAATCGCCACTGTTGGGTTTAGGGGTGAATATTTAGTTTGAATATTTTGGATTTATCTAAAAACTAAATTAACCGATTTTGTTTTATGGATTATTAACTGAATTTTCTAACCAAATTGAAAATTTCGGTTAACCGAATTATCCTAATTATAATTTGGTTTGGATTTGTTTTTGACTTTGTCTAATTCGGTTAACCGAATTATCCAAAATTTCTTTACAAAAGAATATTCTATTTTCTAAGTGACAAATAGTCAAACACAAACCCTAAATTTTGGTAAGTTGAAATCCAAAAACTAGCTAAAATTTGGATTTCAGTTTGGATTTCGGATTTCACTTTTAAAAATTTTTGGATTTCGGATAATTTGGATAATATTTAATTCGGTTTTGGTCTTAATTTGGATAATTCGGTTTTTAACCGAAATAACCAAAATCCAATTTATTTTTTACAATTTGGATTTCGGTTAACCGAATTATCCAAATGATCACCCGTAGTTGGGTTCATAAAACTATTGGAAAAAGTAACGAGACTCCCAACAAAAAGACTGGTGTCAATTATTCTTTTCTCCTTTGATGCCGGCTTTCTTTAATATTTAAATTTGAGACTAAATGATATTTTAGTAACGATATAATTTTTAATAATGAATGAATTTTGTAACAATGAATAATTTATTCTTTAATGTAATTTTGTTATTATAATAAATTGAATTTTCGGTAGGATTTATGGACATTTTTTCTATTTAGCATAAAATAATTTTCTAAATTTAAGCTGACTCACTTTATTAACTATAAATATTACAAAATTAATTTTATCTTGTATATTTAATATTATAATGAAAAAATAAAATAAATAAGATGATGAATAATGTTTTCCTACTTCCCAAATGTAGACCTCATAAGGAGTGACCTCCGATACTCTGTAACACGTCTTTGCCCTCAACACTTTCTGAGTAGTCCTTTCTTTTCTTTTCTTTTTTAAAACCGACGAGGAAATTATATTAAGAATAAATAGTCAGTATATCGGGAGGGAAGTCAGAAGACTTCCAACAACTCGCAGGGAGTTGATGTTTACTAGCAAAGGAAGCTAGGTTGTGAGCAGTGAAATTGTCTAGGCGATTAACATGAAAGCATTGAAAATCCACTAGAGGACTCAAATGTGCCAAGGCATCATTGAGCAAAAAAGTTGTGCTGACTGAAATACTGGTGGGACCAAACGCCGAAAGATAAGCCACCACGGGCTTACAATCTGACAAAACCCGCACACTTCGAAAGTCAAAACGCTGAGCAAGGTGAAGACCTAAAAGAATCGCTGCAGCCTCCATATGAGAAGGGTCATGGCGAGTGAATCCACCCCAAACAGCGGCAGCAATAACCGAGTCATGATGAGCCGCAACCGCCGCAATGCCAAACCTGCCAAATTTGTCGAGCCCTGCATCAACTGAGATCTCTACCCAACCGGGAAAACTAAGACGGGCGTCAGCAAGCAGAGGGAGGGAAGTCGAGGCAAAACAATGAGAGCTGAGCGAGAGAAAATTGTCTGCCTGAGACCAGCCAGCCTCCAAAAGGGAAACCCTACCATGTGAAAATTGACAACGTGCAAACCATAGACGCCAAAGGAGCGACAACAGCAGTGTCAGGTGGGGCCTAGGCATGGCTATGCAAGACTGTGTAAACCAATCAACAAAGGCAGCGTCTGACCGAAAGGGAGTAGGGAGTGGCATTCCTAGGCGGGCCCAATATTGCTTAATCGAAGGACAGTCAATGAAAGCATGAACCAGTGTTTCACAGCGGCCACAGAGAGCGCACACCGCCAGGTCCGGGCGGTGAAGCCGGTAGGCCAACAGACCTCGACAAGGTATCACCCCCGCAAAAATTTCCAACCAAACAAACGAACACGGGGTGGAAGGTCCAACGTCCATACCCGCTTATTAGCCAAACCAGTAGGAGAAGCTGACGGAGAAGAGCTGGAAGGTTGATCCTTACAGGACAGAGCAACATCACAGTGATATGCACTCTTCACTGTAAACTGGCCAGATGAAGTGAGACCCCAATACCAAGTGTCTGGGGATGTAGCATTAGGTGACAGATCCAATTACAAATATGTTGAACATCATCTGGGTGAAACAGTGACTGAACAAGTGGGATATTCCAGGTGATGGGGGTGAGCATGAAATCTGATATAGGAGCACTGCGAATATGAGATGGGAGAAACCAAAGGTAGGGCATGCCTCCCTCCTTGGAGGGAAGCCACCTGTCATGGACGAAAGTGGTGCGCCCAGTACCAACCCGCTTGTGACCTCTTGCCTGAATGAGGTCACGAACAGAGAGGAGACCCCTCCAGATTGGACTGGAGTTTGCAACGGGCTGGAGGAGATGGAGTGGACGACCACCAACATATCGAGCTGTGAAAAGGGAGACGACCGAGAGACTGTGGCCGCTGTAGAATTCGCTAGAGCTGCTTTGCCAACAGGGCACGATTAAAGCTACGTAAGTCACGAAAACCCAAACCGCCAGAATTGAGAGGCAAACACAGATGGGTCCACTTCTTCCAATGCATGGACTTGGAGGTGGGAGAGCCACCCCACCAGAAACGTGATATCATACCTTTGATGATGTTGAGAAACGATTTTGGCAAAGCGATTTCCTTTTCTTTGTAGTACGATGAATTATATGTACACATTTTCTTTTTCTTTTTTGAAACAGTATATGTACACATTTTCGATTACCTATAATAATGAGGTTAATACGGGCTACTCTTTTTTCTCCCTGTTAGATCTTATCATATAAATGCGGTATAGTAAATGGCTCAAGAGATGTAGGTTAATTAAAAAAAGTAAGATTTAGATTAAGCCCCAGTTTAAGATAACAAGTCAAATCCTCTTACTTACTACGAGGATTAAAATGGGTTCCCACAACTTTCCCTTGTGTTCCACGAACAACATATATGTATGTCGTTGTTCTATTGAGAGAGAGTATGTGTGTATACCACCTGGACCAAACGGTGTTAATTATCGGCGTTTTAGTGTCAGCCGTAGACTTGTGACCGTTATCTATGAGTAAAGTTATTTAGCCTAATATTTTATTTTAGAGCTTGTTTGATTTCTTCAATATGTGTGGTTTACAAAACTCAATTGTAATTACCTCTGGTGTCTTCCTGCTTGAGTTAAGCTTACTGTTTTAACTTATTACGTTTCCAAAAACAGAACAAAAGGGAATGATACCTCCGCTTCACTTCTTGGTATAAATAGTATATTTTTACATCATGGCGTCAGGCCTATATAAACTTCTTGTATCATATATTATATGCTTCACGCTATTTTCAAATAAGGGTGATTGCAACTGCACAACACTGGTCTAGAAAAAGATCACGTTAGTTTCTCACTTTTTTCTATACCCTCACACAAATCTGAGATCACACACCTCCAGTCCGTCATGACTCCCACACGCGCACACTCGTTGTTCTACGAGCTCGCTGTTCCTGATCCTGATCATCTCCTCCCACTATTGCTGCTGTTGATCGCTAGCTACGGCTCTGTAAGAGTCTGTATAATCATCATATATCACGTATATAGTCAGTCATATTTGATTGGTACGATCATCGATCCGAATGGCCATTCTCCTGCGGGTGAACCTGAAACTTAATCAACCACCATTAGTCCGTTCCGCTTTGTCAGGAATCAGAATTTATTGATGGTTTAATCAGACTGCACTAGCTTATTACACAAGTCAAACTCACCTGGCCCTGTGGATATTGTTTGTCCTCTTTAGCTCGAGGATCTAATTTTAAACTCCCTCTATGAGTTGTGAGCTCGTCTAATATCTCAGCATCACAGAATTCCATTTGATCTGATTCTGTGTCATCAGTGATCACTTCATCTTCCTGCATTAACATTCGTTCGCTTAGGTTGTTTGACTTAACCACCATTTATCATATAACAAGCTTGCAATAAGTAGAAGGGATAATATACTAATCAGCTCCGATTGGTATATATTTTTTTTTTTGATTGGTAACAGCAGTGGGTGAGTTTTGAACCCAGGACCTTTGGTTCAAGGGTATCTCTCCACTCCACTACCGACCAAGCCGCGGGCTGGTAGCTCCGATTGGTATATAGACAATGGATTACGTGAGAGGCCTGTGACAGACCGCCTTGGTGTGCCAATAATTTCATCATACTCTGAAGCGTCCAGCTCTTGAAGGTGGATGCTGTGGAAAGAACCTTGGGAGAATGCTTTGTCGGACATATATGAGAATGAAGAAGGGTACAGGGAACAATATCCCACCAATGGGAATCCAAGTGATTCCGAAGCAAATCAGGAAGTATATAAATTGGAATATGGTGAATGTAGCAATGTATTTGAACGGCACTGTCTCCACAAATGAAGCATGATCACCCTCTAATACCCTATCAAAAAACATCAGGCAATCTAATCAACACGAGTATACCATTAATGTAATGTAAATATAGATTATGCTAATTCATAACAACTTACTTGTATCTTCTACGAGGTGTGACAAATAGAAGTAGCAATCTCTCCCAGAATTGGTTCCCTGGGAGGCTATCAATGGCCATGTAAGCAAAGTATCCCCAAAGAACGGAGGTAGGAATTTTCTTTATCAATGGCATAGCAAACACGGCGCAAGCGACCATTACGGATTGCAAGAAATTGGTCACTCTCTGCTCGTTTACTCGTACTGGTAAGTATGACTCAATGTGGTCAGGATTGAAGTTTGGTTGGTTCTTTTCACTTCCTTCCTTTTCTCCTCCCTGCATCACTGCCAATTTCAAGTTTTGAAGTTCTTTATCCACAACTTTAGCCTGAAATGAAGCATAGCCAACCGGAGGTTAATCTTATCAGAAAGGCCCGGCTTTTTTTTAACATCGGATAGGATACTTCAGTACAATTTTCAGCAAAAATCTTACATCAATGTTGTGGTCAATTTCTATGAATGTTTCGACCATCTTCCCGTACATCTCTGACTTGGTCGCTTTCATCTTTATGCTTTCTTTCACACTTGCAGCCATCTTTCTCCGAATATGCTGTTGTGCAATGCAGTCATGAGGAACCACACTACTACAGTACTATGTACTATCTTTTATGGATATACTTAAGACAAACTCAAACGGCATGCTTGCAAACTCACTGTCTTTTAAGGACTGCAAGGCTTTTGGTGTGCATTGGAGATTGTGGGAGAACTCCATTTGCAGGAGGTATTCCAATTAATCCACAAAGCAAAGTCTACAAGATAAAATACAATTTGTTTTATCTTTTTTAATAAAAAATATGTAGTGATGTTGAATGTAAGTCAAATGTTTTCTATGGTCCAAAGAAAGAAGCAGCATATGTTATGTACCGTAACTCCAAGGACCAAAATGTCATAGTGGTAGGCTGAAGGCTTCTTCAGATTGAATTCCTTTTGTTGGGCAAGCTGAGCAGCAACACTGTGATCAAAGAAGTAGAGCCCTGCTATCACTAAAGCTGGAATGATGGCAGCAAATATGTATGCTGGGGGAACTTTAACCATATCCTGTAAAACAATAGAGCAAACAGCACGAAAGTTGGATGATTCGATTTTGTTTGACGTCAATATATAAGAAATTTCAAATGTTGTACCCTGACAACAGTCCAATGCCCCAATGAAGCAGACTCCCAAGGAAGTGGACTGAAAAGCCTTCTAGGAATTCCAGATGGAACCTTTGCTGGCATGCCAAATGATACGGCAGTCCAAACCACAACCATCAAAGGTACTCCATAATCCGCCACAAAGCTTCGAAGACCGCCTAATTGGTACGACCATATAACAATACATATTTGTTTACCGTGTATATGTGTCGATTAAAAGAAAAATCAGGTTGTTTAGTAGTAGTATATATTTATTATGGTTCACTGACCAGTCCCGTAAAACCATGATCTGGCCCTTCGACTCTTCAAACCAGTATACAGAACGCCGAAGGAAAAGATAATCCCGAGCAATCCATTCGTGTACAACCACTGGAATTGGTACTTTTCTAGACTCCCATCTTCAGATTCTGGAACTCGAAACTCACTCACAATCCCCTGAAACGTTATTGAACATCATTGACTGACTGACTCCTTTAATTCACTACCTGATTGGACTTCATACATACGATTTTCACTCACTTAATTCGAAACTTAACTAACTCTACCTTGATTGCCTCTTGGATGAAGAGTACATTAATCAACATGCCAAAGAGTTCCCCGGCAATCCTTGTGAATCGATTAATGATGGTTGAAACGTTGAACGTCGCAAGAAGAACCAGCATCAAAGATGTCCATACACAAACCCTGAGAGGAGAAAAATGATTTAACTTATTTCACGAAAAACTGTTGATAGTTCCCAAAATCGCAAGTTAAATGAGTTGTTGGTCAACCGTAAATTAAATGATAGTGGGATCGAAGAACTGCTTATTCCAATCCATCATATTCTTATTAGATGATACTCTATGTTTTTATCATATTTTGATGTTTTGGACCTTTTTTTATCACACCATCTCTATTTTTACTCTATGTTTTTCTGTTCTATTTATAACTTTCATATTAATCATAAAAAGTAAAGATAATAATGTAGTCTCTATATATTGAGAACATGAGGGAACATTAGATAATAAAATTACCATCCAGTCCAAGCCAAGTACAGGTCATGGCCCAAAGCCTTTTGATCTTTGGCAAAGTTGTATAGGTAGGCGTACATAAGAATAGTAGGCTCGGCAACACCTAATATTAGAAGAGGTTGGCCACCAAATATGGAGTGTATGATACCGCACAGAGCTGTAGAAGCCAGCGTCTCCACTGTGCTCAATATTCCCTCTGTGTAAAGAAAATTATAAGCGTGTTATAATCATTTTTTTTAATTTCAGACGATTGTTGAAAATAGAGATGATGTAATTATATATTTTAGAATATAAGCAGGTAATAATCGATCAATTATACATTATTAATGAAAGAATCAAAATAAAAGCTTTTGGTAATCCATGGATTAACGCAATTGTTAATGAATCATTCATTTTCCTAGATGTTATTTAAGAATGAGATCAATTTGACAAGTTCTTCTCTAGCCATGCCGGTATCAAACATCACATAACGGTCTTAAATCAACCAGCCAGGCCTAGGACCGTGGGCCTCTTGGTGTTCGGACACTCAAATATCAAGATTTTAGATTTTGTCTTTTTATTGCAAAGAATACTTGTGCGGCAAATCTCGAAGTCTTCTTCCTTTTCCAAAGCAAAAGCGATGACGTACACTTTAAACACAATTTTGTATTTACTGTTTAAAAACAAATTTGTTTTAAAAATTAGTATAATCATTGCTTAACGAGATTAAAAACGTGAACGGTTCCGGCGAAAAAGTAAGTAGGAAAACACGGAGCTTCTTTTGTTTTGACAGAAGGAAACGCGGAACTAAACTATCAAACCAGCTAGCTGCAAATTGACTCGCCGTGAGAAGACCGTGTAACGAACGAGGGGTCACTTTCGGACAAATTTTTTTTCATTATCGTACTAAAACAATTTAGTTAGCGAAGACGTCACCTGTATCTCTGCTCAACTGCTCTCCGAAAGCAATGACCGGAAGCGCGGATGCAAAGAAGATGTAAGTTGTTGGAGCCAAATCCTTTCAAAATAACAGCACGATTAAAAAATAATGAGAATCGACAGTTCAACAGAATTCCTTTTTTTTTTTTAAAAAAAAAAAAGATAGTTCAACAGAGATTAATACCGTATACTACTTACGATGACTAGCCGTCTTCATATTTACGCGTGTATAAAATATAAAACACCGGCGGCCAAGCCAACGTTATGGAAAATATATGTATATAGAGAAAAAAAAAAAAAAGTTACCCGATTCCAGAACGGAGACCGCTGATCCAGTCATGCTTGTAACACGGTAGTCTTCCTCGCAAGTCACCGATAATCCCTTTCAGTGGAGCGTTCGAGTTGGAGTTGTCCATTACCATTAATTACTACTGATCAAAGAAAAAGTTCGAAGCGACACCATGAATAGAATACGTAGTAAATATATCAGGACAGGATGAAGTTAATAATCTCAATTCTCAAGATATGCTGCATCAGAAACAAGAAATGAAATACTAGTATATAGCAAATATATATGTAACGTCTGGATAATGCTGTACTTCTTCGTCTCACATATTTACTTGCGGGCTGAATATACAAGAAGAGATATCAAAAAGAAGATAGTGTAAATTAAAGCCTCGGTAAGTCACTGAAAATCTTAAACGCATTTATGAATAACTAAATTCATGTGAGTATCTTCTGCTGTTTTCAATCAGAGCACTACAAACAATTCAAAAACCGAGTATATTAATTCCGTTGCAGAAGTCAAGAGCAACTTCCTTTCTGCGACCGATAATCACGCAATCGGATTATAGGTTAAAAGCAGGATACGTATACGGTATATGTGTATGCAGAGGTCGGTGCATGACGAAAGGATAGGAGGCCGGTAATAATAAGAAGAGATCGAAACCAGCACAGATACGATGTCGACGAATAAACTTGAATTGGAGTCAGTCAAAAGGAATGGAACAGAGCAACTCACCGGAAAATCTCGTGAGTAGAGCAACTCAATCTTATCCCCCCTTCCTGTGTAAATACACGGGAAGCCTGTGGTAAGGGGATGGGAGGGGGAATATGAACGGAGGTAAGCAGGAATAGAAGAGGCCTCCTGTCAATTTAAATGGATCTCGCGAAGAGGTTAAGGTAAGGATACGAAGGTGGAAGTGGTCCAAAGCTGACTGCTGAAGTGGGACTACGCCTACGATGGGCCCCTTTTGGTGGAGTTTCTTCGTGCTAGCTGGCACAGTGAGTGTGCTTTTTTACAATTGAGGCCGTTCTTCTGCTTTGTGGATCCATAATGTAAGTAAATCTGCTGCTAAAAAAGTGTCAAAAAATACAATGTCAGCCTTAATTTTCGTCCTTGCTTGAAGTTACTTTATGATGAAATATTAGAGTATTACTTTTCAAAAAAAAAAAAAATTAGAGTATTGTAATTTGTTGCCTAACTAATATTGTCAGTAGGCTTTTTCTTTATAGTATCATAGGACAGGGAGGCTATCCAATGAAAATTACACTCAGCTCATGAGGCTTTAAAAATACTAGTACTTCAGGAATC